>CALNXK010000434.1:152500-165000 GCA_942486035.1 Porites lobata
AATTATAAAATAGATAAATATTAGTACCGTAATAGTAGCTTCTCTCAGAAGAGCAAAATATAATGGCTCAGTTAAATGCAAAAAACCGGCCGTTAAGTTGGAAGCCGACTTCTTAGAAATGGGCTAATACATATAACACTGTTGTTGGGAATGGGATTTGTACACCAGAACTATGATTTGAGAAAAAGAAATGAGCCGGGCTGGGAAATTGGATTAGTACTCTCCTTCATATTCCCCGGTGATGGTACTCCTGGGAATTCTTGGTAGGTTCTACGAGTCCTGACCCAATTTAGACCAAAAAATTGTCATTTTTCACACCCGTTTTCTGACCTGGCCTCAAAAATCCATACCCGTTTTCGGACCTGGAGGTGGTCACAAAACGCAACAATACATGTTTACATCAACAGAAATTATGTAATCATCTCTCAGATTATAAATCCAACAAAACACATTCATACACTACGTAGACTCCCTTGTAAACCAAAATGGGCAAAATCTGTACCCGTTTTCAGACCAAAAGGAGGCCAAAACCATACCCTTTGGCGCGACCATACCTATATGGATTATATCCATACACCCCCCCTCCTCCCCGGTCATATTCCTCAGATATCAAACTGTTTGACAAAATCTTAAGTGAGAAGGGTTCATTTTTTGAAAGCTGTTTAGTCACACAATTGGGAAATAGAAAATGTTCAGCCCAAAATTCTCTCCTGAATTTTATAAACAGACAACGGCTATGATGAGCGTAGTGAAACTTCAAATTAAAAAAAGCTGTTCACACGATTAGTTAGAAAAATGAAAATAGTAAGGTTGAAAGTGAAAACAATCTTGGATGAT
Organism: Porites lobata; assembly: GCA_942486035.1. Classification (NCBI taxonomy): domain Eukaryota; kingdom Metazoa; phylum Cnidaria; class Anthozoa; order Scleractinia; family Poritidae; genus Porites; species Porites lobata. Next base: position 153,338 of record CALNXK010000434.1, read on the forward strand.
TCGATGCCTCGTACATGTATAGGCGATATTTGTCTCCACGCAAGCTCCGCAATGCTTGAAAGTTCGTTACAGCTGAACGGAGCAATGCTCATCAAGATAATTTGCGGTCTGCGTTCAACCTGCTTTTGACGTCAGGCTACATAAAAAGCAGATTAAAGTATTCCCCCTTGAAGCAAAGTAATGATTGATAGAACTTTCTTGGCTGGAAGATTCCTTGTTACTCACAATAACTGGTATAAAAAGTCGCTTGGCTAAGTTCTACAGGACAGTACTGTGGAGTATTATGTTCAGTCATTTGGAACACCTTGCGAGCCCGAGTGTGACTGATGCATTCTGTTTTCTAAGTACGCTTCCGAAGGGCATCAGGTGTGCTTTTTGTTCCTAAGGTAGGTAATTTTTACCTTGATTTAACAATTTTGGTCATTGTTTCTCGCTGAATACTTAACTCTATATACTCTTGTGAAAGTGTACGCTATGTAAACCAACAAGGACTGACAAATTTTAGGCTACAGTTTTTCGCAATTTGGCCACAACTGCGCTGGTTGTGGAGTCTGGTTTTTAAGATCAAAGACGTCCAATCAAGTTGATTCAAGTCAAACGTTTGCCTACACTGTAAAAGTCAGCTTGTTTATTCCGATCGAACGCAACTTATAGCTTCGGTATTTAATAAAGAAAGTCAGTAAATGAAAATGTTTAACGACAGGAAAGTTTGTATGGATGACACAAAATCCCTCAAGCGTTCCACTAGGCAACACTGTGACTGTACCTGGGCGGATGTAGGGGGAGTGGCAAGGGAGCTAACCTCTTCCTTCCAAGTGTTCTATCGATCTTAAATTTCTGGACACAGGTGCTCTAATCAATCAGGCCCCTCTTTTGAATTTTTTGCACCTAATTCCACCGGGTTTTCGTTTGGTTTCCGAAGGTTCCCACTGAATTAACTCCACTTTCAATTCATTTACATGTCACCAGCAGACTGCCGCTGAAAGATCAAACGATCCGACACTATCTGTAAAGAACGTTCCGGTTGAGGGACACTTTCGGAACAAAATATTTGCTCATAACACGACACAAATACACAAGAGTTAAGTTAAATTTTGGCTTCATAATTAATGCTAATTGAGTAATTAATTATAAAAAGCTTATCATAACAACGTGTATTTCTTTTTCGTACCAGCATTTCATAACAATATTTAATGAATTTACTTTTTGTCTATTAATAGATAATTTTCCTCGGAAATTTGCAATTATAAATGATACGTTATTCCCGCTTGTTGCTAAAATGTCTTATCCTTGTTGTTCAATTAAGCCTCACATGATAAGTAAATGTTACGCCTTGTTATAATATCGTCGTCAACTTTTATATTTTTCAACACTAAAAGTAACTGCAGATTACTTTATAGCTTTCTGGCGCCAAATTCAGCATCGGCTATAACTAAAAGCACTTGAAATAAACTAAACCTCTACCAAATTATTTCCTTGATCCTTTGTTGGACACTTTCTTTTTCCAAGTCTGTGACAAAAAATAGCCGTGTAATTCTCACTGTTTTCGGGTAAGACAACAGAATATTTTGGTAGTATCTTGGTGTTGCGGACGAGTGCAAACACCAAATGACGTCATACAAAAGATTGAAAAGACACTGAACAATACCCACACCACAAAACAAAAGCGAACTAATAATGGTTTCCACAATACCAAGAAACACCCAAAATTTTCACCACTTTCACTTTCCATCGCTTGTTCATGGTTTTATCTGTTAACACTGTATGTTAGCAAATGAATAGGTGACACTAAAATTTAATTTAAACACAAAACACAAGAGAGATCAAGTCAAAGGAATATGTTTTGACTTGTACTAATTCCTACCCAGCGAGGCATTGAAAATTGGCAAGTGAATGTTCAAAAACAAGGGAAAAAACCCTAATTAATATGCAGTTGATCGAACGTCCTGTTTCGAATATAATGTTTGTTACACGTTTACTTCATTTAGATAAGATAAATGCAAGTTCCGTTGCTAGCTGATGAACCTTTGCAGAGAGATAGGTGAGTGTCTTGTCTTGATCTAGTGTATGGTTCTTAGAAAATCAACCGATGCGAGCTGGGGTGGCATCTTCAACAGTCTTACCTGGTTTTGATATCTATCATAGGAATAATGAGACGAAATTCTTTAGGTGTTGTGATGTACTCTCAACACTACAAATTGAAAGGAAGCGTGTTGACAAAGCTAAAAAGTGCTCAAAATGACATTACATGGAGATATTAATTTACTTTAGCCAAGGTTTCAGAACAAATGTTTACAGTTACTCTTGTGTACGAGTGACAAGAAGCTATTTTTCGCGGGTTGATGTGATAAAACGCTGCGGTGTGTTTCTTTTTAAGAATATCTATGCCACAAAAAACGTATTGGTTACAAACACCACAATATTAACCTAATGGTCTTGAATGGTATAAACTTTAAAGCATTCCACCATGGAGAGAAGTGCAAACAAAGCAGCCAAACAAGACGGCGTCACTTCACCTGCTGAGGAAACCGTTCAGTTTGACGATGACAATTTAAGAGGTGAGAAATGAATATATCATATACTTTCTGTAATAAAATATCAATGGCGGAGCAATTTTACTCGGTTAGTTACAAATATGTATAAGCCTTTATCCCTCTGTCAGGTGCACGGCTTTTAAAAATATTCTTATCAGTCAAACCCTTGACTGATACGCATTTGTGTGAAACTCATAGAAAGTTTTCTAATTTGGTTTATCGAAGCAGTTGTAGAATAACAGCCACTATCATTTCAACATTGAAGTCAAAAATCATTTCATTTCCTTTGTTGTAGCAATTGCAGAGGTTTACAAGAATGAGGGTAACGATGAATACAGCAAGAAGAATTTCAACAGCGCCATTCACTTCTACACTGAAGGAATCAAAGTGAACTGCAAGGATGAAGATCTTAACGCCAAACTGTACAGCAACAGAGCGACAGCACATTTTAATTTGGGTAAGAGTTGTTATATATTAGCTTTTAAATATCGCCAAACTGTACAGCAACAGAGCGACAGCACATTTTAATTTGAGTAATGAGAAATATCTTATATCTTATCTTTGGTCTATTGAACTGATCGGCAACAATGAATGGACTGCACACAGAAACTTACTAACGAGTGCAGTAGTTGTTACGTAAGTACGTTGTAAGCTATCGTAACCTCTCCCCTTGTTCTGTTATACCTATCTGAGCTGTTAAATAGTGTGTTCTGTTTTTCATTTTCATAGGCAATTACTCTGAAACAGTGAAAGATGCTAAAGCTACCATTGAATTGCAGCCACGCTTTCTGAAAGCTTTTGTGAGAGGTAAGAGTTCCAATTCGACCAGGAATCAGGTAGACGAAGAATCACTTAGTGGATGTGCTACCTCTAAATCGTTATTCATTTATTTTATTTTATGTTTTCTTTTTTTATTTATTTTTTCATTTATTTAAGAGTTACAGTTGTGTGTTTATACGGAACGAGAAAGCGACTGATCCAAACCTTGAGGCCATGTTAGCCTGCGAGCAAGCTGTCCTATTGGGGCAAACGAAGCGAACCTCGCGAGAACGCGCGAGCGAGGGGCTGCCCCTCGCAGCTTCGCCACTCGCTCGCGCGTTCTCGCGAGACTTGTTTTTCACTCGCCCAAATAGGAGAGCTTGCTCGCAGGCTAAGGCCATGTGGGTTTGCACAGCATAACATTTTCGCGCTGTGATGTAATATTTTTAAATAATGATTATCTACGGACGAGTTGCTTCTTCAATCTGCAATTTAACGATTTTTCGGAATTATGATGCCACAATGAAAACTACACGCATTTAACTATTCAGATCCAGGGTTTTCGGGAAAGAGAAACTAAATATATATTGAAAGGTCCCCTATCCGTGCTTCTCCGATTTTTTCTGAGGGGAGAGGGCGGCTGTACATAGGCTATTAGAAACTGTGACTTGTTAAATTAATCTACGAATGAAGAGTCAATGCGGAAGGTCGGTTGGTTTTTCATTTAGAGCCGCGTTGAGGTTTCGGCGGTGAGTTTTGTTTATGCGAAGCATCGGTGATCGATTTTTGTGAGATTTATAATTCGAACTTCCCGTCATTTCCACCGTCATGAAGTGCAATGACTCATGTTAGCTTTTCTTTCTTCTTCACTAAGAAACAAATAGCTTCTTTTCAATCAAGGCAAATTGTTGTGGTTTTAAAGTGTTCTGTGAGTGTATTAATTTTATTACGTGACCGCGATCGAGTTTAATTATTGAATTATGGCGCTGTACTCTGCTATCAGTTTTTTCGGCGACAGATTCGTTCAAAGAACTGCGTGCAGTTGACAGTTTGAACGTTAAACGTGAATTATGTTTTAAGAGTAAAGCAATTCTGTACCATATAGACATTTCCGGACGATATTTCTTTGTTTGCCAGTTGAAAATCGTGTTTTAATTTTTGTATGAATTAAGGTTTTCGGGTAGTGACGTGACTGCACAGCATTAACGGCCGGTCGATTCAGACGTTAATGAGAGAATAAACGACTCGAAGAAATGTCTGAAATTCAGGCTAGAATCTCCGATCATAATTCTCAGCTCGATATGTAATTTTGTCCATTTTATTTTTATTTAAAAATACGAACCGGACATTATTTTTCTTCATTTGCAGCTCAATAAAAATATTTTGTAGCTAACGTATGTGCGGCTTTATGCCTTCACAGGGGCAAGTGCATGCATTCAGTTGAAAAAGTTTAACGAAGCCAGTGCGTGGTGTGATAACGGATTGGCAGTATCCTTTACAGGAATTGATAATTGAAAGTAATAAAATATATTTTGTGTAGGCCCAGGTGTGACCAGGTGTTTGTCTGAACACATCAGTCGTCTACTTGCCAGTTGACGTGCACCGTTCCAAAGCGCATCTCTCATTGGCTAGTTAGTGAGAACAATAGAACGTTTCGCAGAAAATGACGTCACATATCCAAGTGTAGAGTGTACCGACTGAATCTAAAGCACCAACTGCTTTTGACTGTACCGGCTCCAGTGTACCGATTGTACTGAGTGTGTTCCGACTGTACTGCGTGTACAGGCTGCTACGAGACACTGATTTTTGGCGAAAATTTTCAAATTATGGGCCGTAAAAAACGTTTTTAACTGTAAAGCTGATGAGGAGAAGGATTTCCGACACACTGTGTACACTCGGCGGACTCGGTACAATCGGTAAACGTTCGGTTCACTTGTAAAACAGGCAAGTAGAATTTACGTTGGTGTGAAAAAGTAAATAAACCATACATGACTTTATTGGAGATTTTTTTTTTACTGTTTTCGCTAGCTAGCCAATCAAGAAACGTATAACTTAAGAAAGGTAAGCCGTTTCTTTTTATAAAATATATATGAAGGTTACCGAAACAATCATTTTTCTCCCATACAAATCCTTGTACTTCTCTGGTATTTTCAAGAGGTTTCCATTTTTGAATAGAACATTGTCATGCTTTTCATAACGTGAGCCCCTCTAGGGTGGATAATATCGTCACCATTTTGATTTTGGGGGATTGACCTTATGCCACCGCTCGCACGTTTGTAGAGCTCTCTAATATATAGTACTATAAATTATTTGTTGATTGCTGTACAGTACTCACTTTCCAGTTGCTTCAATTCCATCATCAATAGAACCTCATGCATGTGACTCAAAATAATGTCTTTCAAGTTTGTTTAAAGCTTTGTTTAGTTCTTTATATTATTTATTTAATACTTTAACTATTACAAGATCGAACCGAATAACCAAAAGCTGTTGGAATTACGGAAAAGGGCTTTGGGAGAACTAAAGAAACTGCAAGAGAGCCACGGAGAGAAGGTAAAAAGAAAACAATCAAACCCTATTGTTTGTAGTTCGTTACAGAGAAAATCTTGAAGAACTAAAGTTGTTGTACAATACACGACGTTCATAATAGCCGACGCTGTGCCGGAAGCGAGGCCTCGACGCTCGATTAATCCAAAACAAAACAAGGTCAAAGATTTCCACTGCTTTGTTCAGGGCACAATTTCACCTCAATTTAGGTCCTTTAATGCCAATTGTTTCGAGACAAAAATGCTAACACACTGTTGTGTTCCTGGATGTCCAAAGAAAGGCTACCGAAATACGGATGGGACAAAAAGGTCTTTCTTTAAATTTTCCATCGATAACCCTCAAATGAAGAAGAGATAGCTACACGTGATAAGAAGAGATGAGGGAAAACACGTCCAGGTGACCCACCCAGTATGCAAAGGTACGCTCTCTTCCGTTTCAGAGTGGGTGATATAGTAAAAACACTTGAAAGCTGGAGTGCCCTCTGTATTTCCTTGGGTTCGAAACTCGCCACGTAAGAGAAAGGAGCCGACTGTAAAGAACATGGAGATACCACAAAATTCCGAAAATAAGCCCCTCGATCTATAAGCCCTTCCAAATATGAGCTCCCCCCCCCCCCCGGGGGGGTTGTACTTGGAAATTGCTCTCAAATGCAAAGTAAAACAAAGCTAAAATGGTAAATTTCCTTCCAACTATAAGGCTAGCCTAATCGATTTTGAAACGCAAATATAATTTCCCTCCGTAGATAAGCCCCTCCAAAAAAAAAGCCCCTCAAGAAAGGCCTTTGAAAAATAGAAGCCCCGGGGCTTATTTTCGGAATTCTACGGTATTAATTTACTTAAGCTATGCTTTTAGCACAAATGTGCAATTAGACATATATATTTGCGGGTAACGAGAAGCTAATTTAAATTTGATGTGGTAGAAATCTGCTGGATTAATAATATCTATGCTATAAATATTAACTGCCTTCAAACATCAGAACAACCTAATGATATTTTAAAATCTTAAAGCATTCCGCCATGGAGAGCAGTGCAAACATAGCTGCAAAAGAAGGTGATGTCATGTCATCTGCTGAGGAAACACTTCAATTTGATGATGAGAATTTAAGAGGTGAGAAATTAAAACAATATTTAGTTTCTTAATAATAAGATATCAGCGACGAAGAAAACGTCATTGGTATCCAACCTAGTATAAACCTTTATACCCCTGTCAGGTGTAAGTATTCTTATCAGTCAAACCCTTGACTCAACGCAGTTGTATCTAACTTAAATTGCAGTGTTCTAATTTGGTTCATTGTAGCAGTTATAGAAATTTAAAACAGCAATTAAGGTAAGAAGTTTCAAAAGTTTGGAATGCTTTGTTGTAGCAATTGCAGAGGTTTATAAGAATGAGGGTAACAATGAATACAGCAAGAAGAATTTCAACAGCGCCATTCACCACTACACTGAAGGAATTAAAGTGAACTGCAAAGATAAAGATCTTAACGCCAAACTGCATAGCAACAGGGCGGCAGCACATTTTAATTTGGGTAAGAGTTGTTATATATTAGCTTTAAAAAATCTCACTTTTTGGTTTATTGAACTGGTTAGCATCATTAAATCAGTACTTTCGAAGTAGTTAGTAGTTGTTAAGTAAACGTGTAGGCTAATTGTTTCCTCTCCCCTTGCTCTGTTAAACCTATCTGAGCTTTTACTTAGTGTGTTCTGTATTTTGTTTTTATAGGCAATTACTCAGAAACACTGAGTGATGCAAACGTTGCCATTGAATTACAACCACGTTTTCAAAAAGCTTTTGTAAGGGGTAAGAGTTAAAGTTTTGTGTACTGAACCCATGTGGGCTGGCCTTTATAACATTTGTACGCTGTGATGTAGTCTGCTTTTAAACATATCTAAGAATAATGAATATATTTAAGCGAGTTGCTTGTGTAATTTAAGCATCACTTTATGGTGATTTTTCCGATGCACAAAGACGGATTTAAGAATTTCCTGCTTGTCGATTGCATGCTTCGCTTCCGCCGAATTAACCCAACCCCTCTTGCCCCCTCCCCCCTAAAATATACTAGGCATCACTTACTCCTTCCCCACCCTTAGCCTCTCTGTGAAAGTCCAAGCTCAGTGGTAGTCGCCGTATTAGTGTATTATCTTTTTGAACCTCATTTCTATCTTTGACCACATTCTGGAAACACTCTATGTCTATGCCATGCAAGTTTCCAGCCTCTAATATATTGACTAAGATATTGAGTAGTTTATAGCGTCTTAAATACCTTTTTCGGTTGCTTTCTTTTCTTCCTCTGCGCGCTTCCTCTTTTTAGATTTATTCTTGATGCTTCGTGGGACACCGACAATATTAACCTTGTGTATTTTTTTTTCCATGAATGAAGTCGTTCTTATTTAGACTTACTCCTTTTATGTTTCGCCCAAATAATTTTAAGAGATTTTCTCTTTTAGATCTTATAGGCCCAGGAATTTTACCATTGTTAGTTTTTTTCGATTGCCACAACAAATTTCCTCCTTACTTTTTCAGTCCTATTCAGTTCGCATACTAAGAGACAATTTCGGTTTCACCTGATCCTATCAACATTGAACAGTTTTGGACACTGTACCGTCCTTATAAGTACATCTTACACATATATTTATGTCAGCTGTCTTCTCCCCTGTTGTTCTTAAGACTGTTTATGATAAGAATGCCGCCTTTTTTTACGCCTTTCAGCTATTGTTTTTTAATGCCCGATTTCTGGCAGGATCAAATTAAACTTGTAAAAGTCCATTTTTGTTGGCTTAATTATCGGCCTATTTTTTGAGCAATTTTGTCCATCTCTGCTATCACTAATGCTATGTTCAAACTATGCTGGATTGCTTTTGCGCCGCTACAAAACTCATTCGGATAGGGCTTCTGTTCATACACAAAAATTGTAAGGCCGCGTGATTTATGTGACGAAGCGAAGCTGCGCCGCGCCGATCTCTAAAGTATAGAGTCACATATCGGATAAATGTTGACACTATACCGGGTGGCTTTTCGTGGCGCCAGGAAAAGCCATCCGATATAGTGTGAACATGGTGTAAATAACACCCTTTAACTCAGAGATCTCTTGCTAATATTTTTATAGTTGAATTCTTTTTAGGGCAGAAATAAGATTCATCCTTCAAATCTGTTGGATAACTTCAGTATCTGATTTTAATTCATTTAATTTTAATGTAAAAACTACGAATCAGTATTTTCCTTCATCTGCAGCTCATGAAAAATGTTTTGTTGGTGACGTCTGTGTTTTATGCCTTTGCAGGTGCAAGTGCCTGCATTCAGTTGAAAAAGTTTGACGAAGCTAGTGCGTGGTGTGATAAGGGATTAAGAGTATCCTTTACAGGAATTGATAATTGAAAGTAAATCACTAATACATTTTTCCAGCGTTGAAAATATATTTTGCGTAGGCCTAAGTGTGACCAGTTGTTTGTCTAAACACATCAGTTGTCTGCTTGTCGGTTGACTTGCACCGTTTTAAAGTGGCTCTCTAATTGGCTTGTTACAGAGAACAATAGAACATTTAGCAGGAAATGATGTCATATTTAGGAGTGTACCGTCTGTACCGAGTGTAGTGAGTGCGTACAGGCTGTATTGCGGGTACAGGTTGCTATCAGACACTTTGACATGATTTTCGGCGACTTTTTTCGGATCATAGGCCGTAAAAAACTTTTTTTTTTACTGTGAAGCTGATGAGGAGAGGGAATTCTTGTGTACTCTGTGTACACTTGGCGGACTCGGTACAATCGGAAAACGTTGGGTTCACTATTAAAACAAGCAAGTAGAATTTTAAGCTAGTGTGAAAAAGTGAATGACACATACATGACTTTATTTAATGAGAATTGTTTTTACTGTTCTTGGTATCTAACCAATCAAGAAACCTATAACTTGAGAAAGGTAAGCCGTTTCTTTTTCTTGAATATATATGTTGGTTACCGAAACAATCGTTTTTTTCCCATACAAATCCTTATACTTCTCTGATATTTCCAAGAGGTTACGCAACAGTGCCAACGCTAATAGTTTGAGCTTGGCCTGCCTGTGCTAGAACAAAAGTTTTAGTGTGAATCATTCCCCTAACTATTAAGCGCTTAAAGAGATTAGCTGTTTTATTTTTCAGACAAGTTCATTCGCAGTCCTTTTTTTGAAATCGAAAATCTAAATATAATGCATGACATTGTTCTATCTATTTTTAAACCCTCTTTCATCTGTTGCTAAATTTCATCATTTCAGGAACCTTTTTTTCCATTTTTGAATAGAACCTTGTCATGATTTTTGATAACGGTAGGGGGTGGATATTATCGTCATTTTTTTTAATTTGGGGGGATCGACCTCATGCCACCGCCTCGCACCTTTCTAGAGCTCTCTAGTATATAGTACTATAAATTATCTGTTGGTTTCTGTACAGTACTCACTATCCAGTTGCTTCAATTCCATGACCAACGGAACGACATGCATGTGACACAAGATAATTTGTGTTAAGTTTGTTTAAAGCTTTGTTAAGTTCTTTATATCATTTATTTTATACTTTAACTATTACAAGATAGAGCCGAATAACCAGAAGTTGTTGGAATTACGGAGATGGGCTTTGGGAGAACGAAAGAAACTGCAAGAGAGCCACGGAGGGAAGGTAAAAAAAAATAATAATCTCTCCTGTTGTGTGTGGTTCGTTAGAGAGGAAATCTTAAAGAACTGAAATTGTTGTACAATAGGCAGTAGTGTAGCTAACTTTACGCTGCTAAGCACGTGCGTAACTGACATATCGAAGATAAATAAGAACGAAACAAAATAGAATAAAGCAAAGGTAGTGCAAATTAGGCAATTAAGAGATAGAATGGTGGAACTCTCATTGCTTGTCTGATCACAGACACAGATATGTCGCTAATGGAATTGTGTTCCGGAAGGTTGAAAAGTTAAGCAATGGAGAATCATCTATAATGAAATAGGCGATACTGGCGGAGTGGAAGTGCTCCCCGAACCTTTTTCCGAATCTGCGACCTGACTGCCTGCAATGTACATAGTGTGGGGGTGTGTTCAAGCAACTCGCTCGCTACACGATGAGGTACCAGGAATCTGATTTACATCTTGGCCTTTATTCTTCCTAATCTTCTTATAACTTCTACTTACTCTACTTCTCCTACAGTCTTCTCTACTTCTGCTACCCCCCAGTTCAAGTATAGTAGCGGTTTTAATAGCCAAGGCTGGACATGTTTGGGTTAGCAGACCGGAAGAGTTTCTATTGTATATCTTATCGTTAACACTGCAACAGGTTTGCTGTTGTTAGGGAACAGATTAGCCTACGCACAGCCGCCACTGACAAGTACCAAATAACGAAGGTCAGCTCTAACACCACAAACACGACTACCTGTAAAAAACTAACATCTGAAAATGCCAAGCGAATAACATTCCTAATGTGGCAATAAGTAAATTCACGAGCAAAGCATAAATTCAAGTACAAGTAAAAACAAAAGATCAAAAAAAGGAAAACAGTATACGTGGACAAAGAAACAAGACTTAATAAAACAAAAACTAAACTTAAAAGATAAGATAGATCCGTCTTAAAATTAACTTTAAAAATACTTCACAACATTCCTTCCCCTTAGAAAAAGCGTCGTCCTCGATGCAAAAAGACGTAATACATATAAATGGGAAATAAATACGTTAAATATCAAGAAAACAAAACTACCACACTACACAATATTTAATATATAGATTTAACCACGGCTAAAAGGGAAGCTCCCATTAATAAATTTATAACTTAAATCAAACAATAATTTTGTATTCCACAAATCACTTAACGTAAGGGCACATTCATAT
>CALNXK010000434.1:170000-197879 GCA_942486035.1 Porites lobata
TCGATAACAATTGCTTCCGGAGTTGATTATTTTGTATTTGGAAGTTGATTCTTTGTTTTTTCTTGGTCTGATTCTTTGTTTGACTCTTTCTCTTTTTGAGGCTGTGGGGACGGGGGCATCTCATTACCAACTGGATTTAAGTCAGTGTCTTTAGGATTCGCTTCAGCAGAAATTGGCTCAAAACAATCTTTTGGAATATCAGATTCATTAATGTACGGCTCGGCAGGGTCATCGAAAGGGGGAGGGTCAATTGGTATCAAATTAGGATCAACAAATGGCTTCATACGATTTGCATGACACGAAGAAGCAACTTTTTTATTGGTGTTCGTGATCCGGTGACAATTTCTCAACAATTCTGTATGGACCCAACCAATAATGCATTAACTTTTTGGATAGCCCTTTGCTAGTTCTCGGGGTATAAACCCAAACACGTTGTTCAACTTCAAAAACAGGTTCTTTTGTCTTTTGATCGTAATAATCCTTCATTTTTTGTTGTGCACGTGGTAAATTTTGTCTGGCTAAATTTTGAGCCAATTCGACTTTTTCGACAACACGTTTTCGATAGTCAAGGACCGAAGTACTCAAATCATCAGCCACAGGAGGCAAATACTTAACGTCAATTGGCAAGCGTGGCTCTCGCCCATAAAGAATGTAAAAAAGAGAATCCCCAATTGCATCTAAAACAGAAGTCCTATGCACAAACAAAACAAGCGGTATGAACTCGTCCCAATCTTTCCGGTTTTTGGAACGTACATCGATAAAGACTGACACAAGGTAGAATTAAACCTTTCTACAAGACCATCGGTCTGTGGGTGATAACTAGAAGTATTGACCTTTTGAATTTGAAATATCTTACAAACCTCTGCAGCGACCTCAGATAAAAAGTTAGTTCCCCTGTCAGAGAGCAACACACGTGGTGCCCCATGTCTAGAAATAATTTCATCAATTAAAAGACGTGCAATAACAGTTGCTTCTACACTAAGCACTGGGAATGCTTCGACCCAAAGAGTTGAATAATCACTAAAATCTACAATATACCTACTGCCTTTACTAGAAGGTGGAAAAGGACCTAAAACTTCAACAGCCACTCTGTCAAATGCACCCTCGACTGGAATAGGAAGTAAAGGTGCCTTTTTCGAATTTCGTGGAGACTTCCTCATTGAACACTCAACGCAAGACTTAACCCAGTGTTGTACATCTTTAAACATACCTTTCCACCAATATCTTTGCTTACGTTTAGCAATATGATCATGTACATTAGAGAGAGAATTTCAAACGCAATGCAGCTGGGACAACAAGCTGAGAAAAGGATTCAGGATTCACCAGCATTACGTCTTCGATTAAAATTAATGTGATAAAGGAAACCATCTTGACCAATATAAAAATTATCGCTTGTGAGTAAAATCCTTGCGTGCATCTTTATCGTTAGTAGGTAGGATATCATTCTCTAGAAAATCAATCATTGCAGCTGGTTCAGGATCTCGTCTTTGCATTTCTTGAGTGTGGAGCGTTTGAGGTTCTTCTTTCATGAGCGAACTTATTTCACAAGAATCATATGGACGTCTAGACAAACAATCAGCATTACCATGGTTTCTACCAGGGCGATGAACAATATTAGTCATATTGTTGCAAAATTAAGGCCCATCTTGCAAGACGACCAGAAGCATTCATTAACCAACGAAGAGAACTATGATCAGTAACAACAGTAAACTTATGATTATGTAAATATGGCGGAAATTTCTTAATACCCTCAACTAATGCGAGAACTTCTCTTTCTGTGGTACTATAATTTTGTAGATGAGCATTTAGTCCATTTGGAGGAAGATAGCTTTCCAATGCCTTTAGTTGCTGATGCGCTAGATTCTTTAGCTGGTGCAAGCGTGTTTTCGACGTTGATCTCAAAAGTGATTTTTGGCAAATACAAATGCAGAAGGATTCGAAACAGAAGACAGCCTTTGCTACGCACAATGGCTTTTACGAATTTCTGACAATGCCATTTGGATTAGTGAATTCAGGAGCCAGTTTCCAAAGACTTATGGGTCATATTTTGAGAGGTTTAGAATACCGTTTTGCTTTGATTTACATCGATGATATAATCATTTTCTCCAAGTTTGTAGATGAGCACTTAGTCCATTTAGAGGAAGTTTTTAGAAGGTTGCGTGACGCCAACCTTCTAAACTTGCTCCTGAATTCACTAATCCAAATGGCATTGTCAGAAATTCGTAAAAGCCATTGTGCGTAGCAAAGGCTGTCTTCTGTTTCGAATCCTTCTGCATTTGTATTTGCCAAAAATCACTTTTGAGATCCAACGTCGAAAACACGCTTGCACCAGCTAAAGAATCTAGCGCATCAGCAACTAAAGGCATTGGAAAGCTATCTACTTTAGTGACTTTATTAACTTTACGAAAATCAATGCAAAATCTATATGACCCATCCTTCTTTTTTGCCAAAACAACTGGAGAGCTCCAAGGAGAGACAGACTCTTGAATTATTCCTTTTTCAAGCATTTCGTCCTCTTGACGGTCAATCTCTTTCTTAACAACAGGAGATACTCTATACGGCGTTTGTTTAATAGTGCCGTGTGATATGGCCAAACACGCCGCATGAGAAACAACCTGGCGGCAGGTACAAGAGTGTAAAAGAGTTTATCTTCCCACAGACTTCTGCAGAGACTTAGAAATACCGTCTTGTGGCTAAGCATATTTTCTTGAAAAGAAGCAAGTTTAACCTTCTTATTTAGGGGCATCAAAAACGTAGTGTAAGGAAAATCTATGATATACCACAGAAAAATCGACGTTTGCGTGGGAACAAGGGTCGACTTCCCAAAGCCAAAGAAATAGCCGAGACCGATGAGGGAGACGGGAGCCGACCGGCCCAACTGGCGGGCTCCCCTTCCAGTTACACCAGGAATGATCAGATCTGACGGAGACTCGTGCGTTTTAACCGAAGTTTAAACAGTGCCAGAAAGCGAAATAATTGGAAATAGATTACCACGAAGGCAACGCACATATACCCCATGTGATAGCTTTAAGTCGAAAATGGAAAAAAGAAATAAAGGGGGAAAGGGGGAGACACCAACCAAGCCGATCCAGGAACCCAGTCACAGACAGAGTATCGGGTATAATTTAGAAGACCCGCCCCAGATTGACCGGACTGATAGCAGGAGCAGAAGACCGAAAGTCATGAAATAACAACACATTCCTCGAAGCGAGTAAAACAACACACAAGAAAAAACCAACCAAAACAAAGCGATGGGCCGATTTGCATGACGCGAGGTATAGTCGAGATGAACCAGCTTATATAACTAGAAGCCCATAAAACTAACAACAAATGGCAAACGCCGAATAAATCTGGAACGTAGAAAACAGCCCAGGCAGCTAAGCCATAGAACCGCGGATGACTAATTCCAAATAACAGGATGAAAGCGGCCGTCTTCCGTTTAAGAGCCGCCAAGTGTGTACATCGCGCACTGACATTTGTAAACAAAACAGAACAGAGATGCCATTATCATGAATTCTAAATTTGAACCAGAAAACTCGATGATAAAAGCACGTGCCGTGAGTACTGGCAATGGAAGCTTAACACTTTAACATCGCTTAAAAATGCCAAGACAATAAAAGACGAGAAAACAAAAGGGCCCGAGGGAATAAATTAGAAAAACCTAATGGTTTAACTTCTATAACATTGACGAACAAACAAAGAAATAGAGAAGAAAATTTCCGAATACTGGAACTAGTTGCGGAAAAGAAAACGTAAGCAACAACGAACGTGAATAAAAACGCGACAAACTACAGGATATACGAAGGAGCACGCATACAGAAAAAAGACGCATCGCAAAGTATAGAAAATGTGAAATACAAGACCAAAATGACGCGCCGCACATGAGGACAAAAGAAGCAACACACCATGAAAAACGATCCCAAAAGGAAGGAGCGAAATACTGAACAAATAAGAGCAGAGGATGCCAAATACTAGACTGAAAGTGACACACACTACGAAAACTAAATTAGGAGCAGAAAATACCATAAACAAACCAGCCTGAGAGGGATACGCGCTATAAAGGCTAAGGAAACCTAAGAGCGACACCCGCGACGAAAATAAAAAATGAAGGCAAAGCACGTTATGAAAACTAGTCTGAAAACGTCTAAAGCTAGAAATGCCGCTAACCTTAAGGCGACACACGCCATGAAAACAACTTGAAGGTGGTACTTGCCATGGACACAAGTTGTAAGCGACACTCGCTATGAACACTAAATAGAGAGCAAAATATGAAAGACATCATGAAACTAGAGAGAAAGCGACACACGCCAGGAACGGCTAACTGGAAGGCGACACACGCCGTTGAAACAACCTAAAGGCGACAAACGCCGTGAAAACAATCTAAAGGCGACACTCGCCATGAAAACAACCTGAAGGCGAAACACACCATGAAAACAACCTAAAGGCGACACACGCCGTGAAAACAACCTGAAGGCGACACACGCCATGAAAACAACTTATAAGCGACACACGTTAGAAATGGCTAACTGGAAGGCGACACACGCCCTGAAAACAACTTGAAGGCGACACACGCTATAAACACAAAATGGAGAGCAAAGTACGAAAGACATCATGAAACTAGTGAAAGCGACTCACGCCAGAAAAGGCTAACTGGAGGGCGACACACGCCGAGAAAAACCAACGTAAAGGCGACACATGCCATAACAACTGAAAGCGACGGAAGCTATGAAACAACTCGAAGCGACACACGCTATGAAAATGAAATGGAAAATGATACCCGCCATGAAATCCAGTCTGAAAGCGACTCACGCTATAAAAGGTAACTAGAAGGAGGTATCGCAGCTGCTCCTGTGTCAAGGAGTGCACGATAACTATTTCCTTTTATTGTTACACTTACACTAAAATTGTCACTCTCGAAAGGATGAATAGAATCAGTTTTACTAGATGTGGCAGGAAAAGAAACCCTGTCAGTCACGTCAGTCACGTCAGTCACATATGCCCTTGTCTCTGAGCTACTTGCGACGGATAAGCCACGACGACACTCACCACAAACATTATTTTTAGCCCCAACGATATTTAGTTCCAACTTTTCTTCATTTTTAGACTCAGGCGCCAGCCAACTGCTGATCTTTATTAACTTCTTCTATACTGACTTCTCGAGATAAATTTTCACTTGAAGACTTCTCATAAATGACTTCACTTTTAAGAGAAAACAGAGGTACATTTGGCGAATGAACATTTTCGTTTTCATTTGGCGACAACCCGGCGATTACACTATCAAATTTTGTTATGACCTGAGAAAGACACTTAATAACTCCAAACAAATTTTTTCTTTAGGGACATTTTGAGGCTGGCTAATTTGAGAACACCCATCTTGACATGTTACGGTAACTTGAGGTTTAAACATTGTAAAGTCTGACGAGATAACAGGCTCACAGTGATTAGACAAAACATGACTAAACTCTTGAACATTCTTTTTAGTCACATTCTCGGCCGAATTTCCAGAGTTACTGAAAGCACATTTATCAGAACTAGATCCGACGGAAGAATGGTTATTACTTGTAGAATTTTGAAGCGCCCCCATCACGGGTTCACTACCACACACGCTAGGGGCGCCAGCCAGTTTAACTGAGCGCCCATTTTTCCCTGGTGAAAAGCATTCTGCATATTGTTTCTCCGATACAGGCCTCTAAAGTTGGGTTTCGAACTTCCATAACTGCCCAATTTAGGATTTCTACTGAAAACGCTGCCCCCATAACAAAAACGATTAATTTTGCCCCATCGAAATGTGCGATTAATACGACGATTTCCATTATTTTGGACATCTGTACTCCAAACATTAAATTCGTCTTCGACTGATTGTTTGATTTCCTCTTCTGAGGGGTTAGACTGTAATTCTTCAAAATTCTCGACTTCTTGACCATCACTCGATTTACGGCTAAGAGTTACTAACTCTTTTAGTTTTGCAATGTTCAATGCAGACTCGAAATCAAAAGGTTGTTTTAAAATAACACCAAAATAACTGGTTTTCCACTAAAACAACGAGCTCTCCACCAAAATATCGGGTTAACCACCAAAATATGTGGGGGTGTGTTCGAGCAACTCGCTCGCTACACGATGAGGTACCAGGAATCTGATTTACATCTTGGCCTTTATTCTTCCTAACCTTCTTTTAACTTCTACTTACTCTACTTCTCCTACAGTCTTCTCTACTTCTGCTACCCCCCAGTTCAAGTATAGTAGCGGTTTTAATAGCCAAAGCTGGACATGTTTGGGTTAGCTGACCGGAAGAGTTCCTATTGTATATCTTATCGTTAACACTTCAACAGGTTTGCTGTTGTTAGGGAACAGATTAGCCTACGCACAGCCGCAACTGACAAGTACCAAATAACGAAGGTCAGCTCTAACACCACAAACACGACCACCTGTAAAAAACTAACATCTGAAAATGCCAAGCGAATAACATTCCTAATGTGGCAATAAGTAAATTCACGAGCAAAGCATAAATTCAAGTACAAGTAAAAACAAAAGATCAAAACAGGAAAACAGTACGTGGACAAAAACAAGACTTAATGAAACGAAAACTAAACTTAAAAGATAAGATAGATCCGTCTTAAAAATAACTTTCAAAATACTTCACAACAATAGCACGGCATTATGTATGGGTGATTGTTTAGACCACAATTGTCGTACTGCAGCTATGGTGTCCTTTCCGTTCGCGTCCGTGTTGTTAGCCAAATTTCCTGTGTACCTGCATCTAAATCGTTGACAAAGAAATTTATCGGGCTTCTCTTCCTCCTAATATTCCCTTTTGTTTTATGTATCACCCCAGTGCACCCAGGCTCCTTTGAAGTCCTCTTGGTAGCAAAATATAAGCATTTGGATAAGAGTTAAAAATAACAAAGGAAAACTAACCTCCTATAAAATTCATTTACCTTTTGAAGTGTTGAATTTCTGCGTCGTTTCTTGACTACCCTTAAGAGATTAGAGCGTCTTTTCAGTTAACCTATCTTTACTTCTGTACTGTATAATTGCCCGCGCAGGGATTTCGCCCAGAAGGCGAAATCCCAAGGAGGCACTCTAGTAACTAGCGCGCATATTAAGGAAAGTAGTTACTGTTGAAATAACAGTCATACGGTCAATATAGAAAAAAATCTCGATTTGCTTGAACAGGGGCCGCGAGGAATCGGTAGGTAATGATGACGTTTCTGTTGTTTGCGTCCGCAAGTACGAAATGGTTAGGATGACGTGAAACACAAAAAATCCCGAAGGGACCGCTTACAGTAGGTAGATTTTGTGACATTAATTGTGCAGTCATACTTCGATACTCTTTTACGTTACTTGTTATCAGTGAAATTCTGTGGAACAGTTGTTATGAAAGTAAAGAAAAGACACTCGTTAAGCGCAGATAAAGTTATAATGTGCGTATAACAATGTATATTTTAACACCAAGTGAGTTTGCAGACAAAAGGTCACAAATCTTGGATTGGAAACCTTGCTAGACACTCTTTGTCTTTCTTTGACCGGAATAAGACTCGGCCCCAAACAAGCAAGAAGAGTGAATGATTCAACGGCTAGCTTATCACTAGCACAACGATGGACGATTGCAGAAATTCGCCCAGCATCAAATTCTGTGCTGACTTATTCCCTGCTCACAGATGTCCTTCCGCTATAAAGTTTAAAATACGACTAGAACGCGCGAGCGTGAATTGATCAAACGTCCTTTTAATTTCTACGGCTTACTTTCCGGCAAATAAAATGAACCAAATGTAAAAGGTGAAATAGAAATAGCGAAAAATTAAACATCTAATTAAATCGTTTCTTATGGTTTAGAATAAACTATTCTCGAGACTGAGAATGTTTTGATCAAAGCTGTGTGAATCGAACCGAAACTGTGCATGGAACCTTGCCTTTCCTGTATTTATCTCACCTATTGTATGGAGTATGTGTGAACATCTTCATTATGAATCGGTTTATTTCAAAGAGCTACACAACAAGCAAGAATACTATTGACCTACAATATACAGAGCGGGGGCAGCTGTAGTGTCAACTATTACTAGTATAAACTCGAGAGATAACAATGAAAATCAGGACCTCACCACAAAACCAAGAAAAATAATAGCTCTTAGTCCTCATCAGTTTCCCCCAATCGTTACTCGATTACAGATAGAATCCCAGACAATGACGCTATGACTGTATCCCAGAACCTACGTTCAGAAATTCGTGAGAAGCAAAGACAATGCTGTCAATTTATTTCAGTTCTTGTTTCTGACAAGGTTTGTGCCGTTGAAGTGGACCTTAGCCTGGGGAAGTAGGCCTCAAAAGTAACAACAAGCGACATGATTAGTCAGTGGTCGTCAAGGTGATGAGACTCATTGGGAATGTCTCATCGGGGAGGGTGAAGGACCTAACAGTCACAGCCTGTACACACACGTTGTTTAATTTTTCTTTTCGATAATCGGCGAGTGCGTGAGAGCGAGCGCGAAGCGCAAGAACGAGTTCTCCACCCCTACCCCCTTGCACTAGCGGTCAATAAATTCCCAGAGAAGCTCCAAACTCCCAGTACCAAAGGAAAAGGAAAGGACAAAAAGAAATAGCAAGGAGTAGGAAAGGAGGAGAAGAAAACAAGAAACGGTTTCACCCTTAGTTTTAACAATAGCTATAACTTTGGAGATGTAACGTACATACGTCGACATTTTGCAACGTCAGCACTGGTTTCCCAGTCAAATTCCATACTGATGACACGTCACTACCCAGACCTAGATAGGGCTTCTGATTGGTCGAGCCGCGTGGGAAATTTGCTTCAGCCAATCAGAAGCCCTACCCAGATCTGGGTAGTGACACGTCATCAGTATTGAATTTCTTCGCTTGTTCTCAAGCGTCATGTCGTGGGGAAACCAGTGGTGCCGTCACAAAATTTCGGCAGTTTTCTCAGGCTAGTGAGAGTTAGATTCTTGCAGAACTTTCATTTATGGCAAAAAGCAAGTTTATCACTGTGCCAACAAGAGCGTAATGACGACGCAATGACTCCATTACCTATTTTACATGTAGCAGTATTTTTCGGCACTAGAAACTGTTCATCCAAAATCGTCAACTGTAACTTTTTCCTGCAATAGCGTTATCGAGATACCGGTATTTTGGGATGAAGTTTTTATGGTTAGAAATGCGGTAAAAAAATGGACAATCTTGTTGTTAGGCTGTTATCTGTAGAAAACGAAGCGCTTTTGACATGCAATGTCACCGCATAGTAGTTTCAATCTTTTAAAAACTTGTGTGAATTAAAGATCATGGAGATAGCTCCAGCCGATCACGCTAGAAATAAGGATTTGATTAGTATGTATCGAGGCGCTCTTGTTAGCGGTTTGTAAACATTTCAATCCCTTAAAGTCCTTTTCTTATGTAAAAAAAAAAATTGGAAAAAACACCGAGCTCAAACACCATCCTTTCGCGAGCGAACCAATCAGATTGGTTAAATCACCAAGATCACTGAGTGTGTATATATGCTATCATGATCTCATCTATAAGCATTTCTGGGGGGAGGGACATCATGGATTGAAGGATATCCAAATACAGCTTATAGACAGCGTCAGTAATATGGAGGACCTAAGACACAGGGAGGGCCAGTGAGCCTAATTTTAGACTGAACATCCTGAGCCAGTACGGCCTTAATGAGGATGATTTTTGTGGCTTCAGAATAAGCGGGCGAGACGTAGATAAAACCGTAGAAGTACCAGTCGTATTTGTTAACGCGCGCGCTTATTGTAGTTCGTTGGTTACAAGTGATCAAGAATTTTCAACCGCTTTTACAACCCTGATGAAGGATATTGAATGCAGCCGAAATATAGGTTCATCATTTTTTGCCGTCTTTGTTGATGCTGGTGGCTTGATACTAAATATAGTTAATTGCTGAATATGGGAACACATGGGCCATAATGTGACAGATTATGGCTCTTGGCTATGGGAACAAAAAAGTCCCCAAGTCGGCCTGATTTTTCTTTTAGGTCTTCCGTTAAAGACAGAAATACTGACCCCAGATTTAGTAACCTGTAAATTGCTGCTACTGAAGAGACCTATAATTTCACAATCTTTTCAGTTCAGGTTTGTTTGCAGGATTTTTTTCCTCCCTTTAAAGGTGAACTGATGCCGAAGGTTCCTAAAATTTAGTTTATAGGGAAGTAAAGAGTTCTTTTTTTTTCAGGATGAGAGTTCATGTTATTAGTTTAAATTTGATTGCTTTTATCAAAAGTATATAAACGGAGGCCTCGCTTTTAGCCCTGGCAAAATCTATATATATTATAATTTAATAAGAAGGGTAACGGCAACCTCGGTTCTCGAGCTGGGCATATTTCCATACAAACATATTTTAATTTTTACGTCATTTCTTTCCAGAAAACTATTGCGAAGGTTACATGCACAGGTGGAAGATCGAGGGAAGCTAAGGTGTATGGCAGGCTTGGCAACGCCCATCACAGTTTGGAAGATTTTAAAACATTCATAGATTTCATTGAAACTCACTTGAAAATTGCGAAAGGATTGGGTGACAGATCAGAGGAAGGAAAGGCGTATGACAATCTTGGCAAAGACCATCACAATATGAGAGATCTTAAAACAGTTATACACTATCTTGAACTTTCATTGAAAATTGCAAAAGAATTGGGTGACACATCAGGGGAAGGAAAAATCTATGGACATCTTGGCAGCGTCCATCACAGTCTAGGAGATTTTAAAACAGCCTTAGGCTACCATGAACGTTACCTTAAAATTGCGAAAGATTTGGCTGACAGATCAGAGGAAGGAAAGGCGTATGGCAATCTTGGTATCACCCATAACAGTATGGGATATTTCAAAACAGCTATACACTACTATGAACGTACAGTGATAATCGCGAAGGAATTGGGTGACATATCAGGGGAAGGAAAAACCTTTGGACATCTTGGCAACGCCCATCACAGTCTAGGCGATTTTAAAACAGCCATAGACTACCATGAACGTCACCTGAAAATTGCGAAAGAACTGGGTGACAGATCAGGGGAAGGAATAGCGTATGGCAATCTTGGAATCGCTCACGACAGTATGGGATATTCCAAAACAGCTATACACTACTATGAACGTACCCTGAAAATCGCGAAGGAATTGGGTGACATATCAGGGGAAGGAAAAGCGTATGGAAATCTTGGCAACGCTTATCGCAGTCAAGGATATTTAAAAATAGCCATAGACTATCATGAACGTCATCTGAAAATTTCGAAAGAATTGGGCGACAGATCAGGGGAAGGTGAGGCGTATGGCAATCTTGGCATCGCCTACGACAGTCTGGGAGATTTCAAAACAGCCATTCATCACTATGCATGTACACTAAAAATCGCAAAAGAATTGGATGACAGATCAATGGAAGGAAAGACTTATGGCAATCTTGGCATCGCCCATCGCAGTCTGGGAGATTTTAAAACAGCGAAAGACTACCAAGAACGTCAACTGAAAATCGCGAAGGAATTGGGTGACATATTAGGTGAAGGAAAAACCTATGGAAATCTTGGCAACGCCCATCGTAGTCTAGGAGATTTTAAAACAGCCATAGACTACCATGAACGTCACCTGAAAATTTCGAAAGAATTGGGCAACAAATCAGGGGAAGGAGCGGCGCATTACAATCTTGGAAACGCCCATGACGATCTGGGAGATTTCAAAACAGCCATACGCTGCTATGAACGTGCACTGAAAATCGCAAAAAAATTGAATAACAGATCAATCGAAGGAAAGACGTATGGCAATCTTGGCATCACCCATTGCAGTCTCGGTAATTTTAAAACAGCCAAAGACTACAATGAATGTCAACTGAAAATCGCGAAGGAATTGGGTGACATATCAGAGGAAGGAAAAGCCTATGGAAATCTTGGCAACGCCCATCGCAGTCTAGGAGATTTTAAAACAGCCATAGACTACCATGAACGTCACCTGAAAATTTCGAAAGAATTGGGCACCAAATCGGGGGAAGGTGTGGCGTATGGCAATCTTGGCATCGCCTACGACAGTCTGGGAGATTTCAAAACAGCCATTCATTACTATGTATGTACACTAAAAATCGCAAAAGAATTGGATGACAGATCAGGGGAAGGAAAGACGTATGGTAATCTTGGCGTCGCCCATCGCAGTCTGGGAGATTTTAAAACAGCCAAAGACTGCCATGAACGTCAACTGGAAATCGCGATGGAATTGGGTGACAGATCAGGAGAAGGAACCGCATATGGCAATCTTGGCAACGCCCATCAAAGTCTGGGAGATTTCAAAACAGCCATAGAATACCATGAACGTTCCATGAAAATTGCAAAGGAGTTGGATGACAGATCAGGGCAAGCAATGGCGTATGGCAATCTTGGCAACGAACACTACAGCCTGAGAAATTTTATAACAGCCAAAAATTACTATGAACGTTACCTGAAAATTGTGAAAGAACTGGGTGACAGATCAGAGGAAGAAAAGGCGTTTGGCAATCTTGGCATCACCCATCACAGTCTGGGAGATTTTAAAACAGCCATAGACTACCATGAACGTGGACTCAAAATCGCGAAAGAATTGGATAACAGATCAGGGGAAGAAAAGGCTTATGGTAATCTTGGCACGACACATCTTTGTCTGGGAGATTTTAAAACAGCCATTGACTACAATGAACGTCGCTTAAAAATTGCGAAAGAATTGGGTGACAGATCAGGGGAAGGAAATGCGTGTGGCAATCTTAGTAACGCCCTTTTTAGACTGGGAGATTTTAAAACAGCCATAGGCTATCATGATCGTCACCTGGAAATCGCAAGAGAATTGGGTGACAGATCAGGAGAAGGAAAAGCATATAGTCATCTTGGAAACTTCTATCTTAATACGGGAGATGTTAAAACAGCCATAGACTACTATGAACATCAGATGAAAATTGCGAAAGAATTAGGTGACAGATCAGGGGAGGGAATTGCGTGTGGCAATCTTGGTAACGCCCACTGCAGTCTTAGTGATTTTAAAACAGCCATAGACTACCACAAACGTCACCTGAACATTGCGAAAGAATTAGGGGACAGAGCAGGAGCAGGAACCGCGTATGGTAATCTCGGCAACGCCCATTTTAGGCTAGGAGAAATTAATACAGGCATAGACTACCATGAACGCCACCTGAAAATTGCAAAAGAATTCAATGATAGATTGGATGAGGGATTGGCCTGTTTTAACCTTGGTTCTGATTTTGAATGTCTAGACCAATTTCCAGTGGCTATTGAATATTACCATCAAGGTATTACTTTACTAAATGATGTCAGAGATATTCTCCAGTTGAATGATGAGTGGAAAATAAGCTTACGTGATCGATACCAGAGAGCATACGCCGCACTGTGGCGCTTGATGTTACTAGATGGCCAGGTTACGGGGGCTTTGCTTTCTGCCGAGCAAGGACGGGCTCAGGGTCTGAAAGACCTTATGGCATTAAATTATTCATTTAAAGGGTATGATGTGGAATCACTAAAAGGAAACGGAACATTTCGTGAGCTGTTCAGCTGCCTTCGCCTGAATACAATTTTTATGGCAATTGCAGAAAAAGGATTAATATTGTGGATTTGTCAGAAAGGGAAGGAGGTTGTATTAAGAGGAAAAGTAATCACTTCACAAGATGACATCAACACTTACTTTCAGGCTCTTGTAGAGAACATTGGTGCACGTGATAATGTGGAGTGTGAAGATCGCTCACTTGAATTGGCGAAGGAGAAAAGACTGGTTCTAAAAAGATCACCTCAGAGTTGCAGACAAACCCAACACTTATACCTTCAAGAAGAAGCATTGAGGACTTTGTACGACATTATCATTGATCCTATTCAGGATCTATTTTCAGGTGGCGAACTCGTATTCATTCCTGAAGGTCCACTTTGTTTAGCTCCTTTTGCTGCATTCAAGAGCCCAGATTCCAAATACCTTTGCGAATCATTCAGCATTCGTGTGGCCCCATCCCTCACAAGCTTGAAAATGATTGTGGAATGTCCGTTAGATTATCACCTTATCTCGGGCGTGCTTCTTGTCGGAGATCCGTGGGTGCAAGATGTGACAAAGTTACCGACGTTACCATTTGCCAGGAAGGAAGTAGAGATGATTGGCAAAATTGTTGGTTGTACGCCTCTTATTGGAAGACAGGCCACAAAGAATGAGGTGTTAAAACGACTCGGTTCTGTTGCTTTGGTGCACATCGCTGCACATGGCAAAATGGAAACGGGCGAAATTGCCTTGGCGCCAAAAAGTGGTGAGACAGATTTCATTTTGACGATGAAAGATGTAAAAAGTGCTCAGATTCGAGCAAGATTGGTCGTACTCAGTTGCTGTCATAGTGCTCATGGCGAGGTCAAAGCAGAGGGAGTAGTTGGTATAGCACGGGCATTTTTAGGTGCTGGTGCTCGTTCTGTTCTGGTGTCATTGTGGGCCATTGACGACAAGGCCACTCTTGAATTTATGAAAAATTTCTATAAGTATCTTGTGGAAGGAAAAAGTGCTAGTGAAGCCCTTAACCTAGCAATGAATTGCATGAGAAAATCCAGAGAATTTAGCGCCGTAAATCACTGGGCACCTTTTGTACTCATTGGTGATGACGTCACATTGGAATTTGATGGGAGCAAAAAGACCACTCACAATGTCGAGGTACGAGTGTTTTTTCTTTTCTTTTTTTTGTCTGGTCGTAAGGTGCCAAAAGTTATTGTAGCTCTTTTAATTGGCTTTTTTTCTTTCACTTTTAAATTTAAAAACGATAAGAGTTCATACACACAAACGTTACCGGCCACATTACAGAACACGGACGCAAACAAGAGTTACTAAATCAACACCAAGATAAGTAAAGGGGGAGATAAATGTATGAATGAACGAATAAATTAGTAGTCTAAATAAAAAGGCGCTACACTACAAATGTTACCCAGTTACATAATTAATTCAATACCTCCGTCTATTGCAATAATTTAACTGCTTTGAAATAAGATTAAAGGTTGTGACTAAAACCTTTGTGGACAAGGTTAATTTTTTATTCCTTATTGTCAGTGCTAGTCTTCGACAACAACAGTTTATTTCTACCACTGCAGATAACTAAAAGAATTTACAATAAAATAATAAATTATGAATAAACAGTAGTGGGACACCCAAAGTCACTAAAAAGCTAAACTAGTTGGGTGACCGTAATTATGACCGACTGATTTCTTAGGCGGGCAATTGACCTAAATTGCATAACTTGCATTGTTTATTATTTAAACTGCAATCGAGTAGAAAAGATTTATTATCGTTGTTTGTCGTCTCTTTAAAAAAAATAAATATTTCAGTGACAGTTATGACTCAAAGCGATTTGGGTTACAAGTTCGTTTTGCCGAACCTCTCGGAGTTTATCAGCAACATTAATTCCAGTGACACATCTGTCTTGTGGAAACGTGGCTCGGGCTTGAATTGGATCTGCTACTGTCTCGTTGTTTTTCTTCTTATTATTATCATTTGCCTCACGCTGCTACTTTTAACTCTTGTAAACCAATCCCGGCAGACTTTGTTAGTCGACCCTGATAAAATAAGGGTACTATCAGTTACTTCACTATTTTTTTATTATACTAATGTTACAATTTTACTTTGTAGGTGTGTGCAAGCTAAGAAGAACAAGGTGTTAGTAGTATTTCATTTAGCTTCTTTTAGAATATATGTGTTGCAAAGTCGTTCGATTCAGAAAACGAATTCTATTTCCTTATATTGGACAATTATTGGATTTTAGCGCTATATAAATAAAATTATTATTATTATTATTATTATTATTATTATTATTATTATTATTATTATTATTATTATTATTATATTAAGACTTAGCTCATTGTTTACCTACTCTTGTATATAATTAAAACTTTCATTTTTCTCGTTCCCGGAAAATTGAAGAATCAAAACAGATAAAATTTTTAAAGTAGTTCGAGACTTTCGTTTGCGTCTAAAAAATGGAGGGAAATTTAGCAGTTGTTATTCCTCAACCCTTGGGTTTCTTCCTTTTTACATTTAACCACGCAACAACAAGAAATTATTATTGATCCTCTTAAAAAACCGAAATGTTGAATACAGTAATCTTATCGAGTTACCGGTTTTTGGTCTGCTTAACATGGGAACAAGGCCTATGATGGTAAATATATATCTGAGTATAAATGTCTGCGTGGGGTGGGCATGTGTACAGTGGAACCTCGATATAACGAAGTCCTCGGTATAAAGAAAGTTTTCGTTAGCGTATGTTCGGTAGTGTGTATGAAAAGAACCTAGAAAAAACGAAACCTCGGTAGAGCGAACACATTTTGCCAGTCCCTTGCTCTTCGCTAACTCGAGGTTGTGTAAATTTGTCTCTTTCAATACAGAATCCGTGCGACCAAATAGTTGGGACACTCAACGACATTTCTCACGTTTTCGCGACACTAGCTTCTTCCTCAACTGAGCAGTGTTGTACTGAAACTGATGCAATCTTTAGGAAATTAATAAAACGTGCCAAATTTGTTAGAGATTGGAAGGGGGTGCCCAGAGGGTTTTGCTTTTAACTGACTTAAAACTTCGGAGATTCGAGACTTTATTATCAAATCATTTTCGAGTATAAATGTTTTCTTTCAAAATATTTTCCTATGTAAAGTTCAAATAGTGGAAGAGAGTTTACTGCACAGGAAGTATTCTTGCCTGGTATGTAGGTTTCCGCGGAGAGTTACCTCTCGTCCCAGTTAGAGATTCCGGATTCCGGAATAGGAGAAATTTTGGCTTGTAGAATGCGGGATCTCGAAGATTTTTGTTGTAGAATCCGGAATCCTAGGCTTTGGAATACGGAATATACATCTCAAGGAACCTGTAATCCCACAAACGATTGGAATCCGGAATCCAAGTTCCTCTGACTAAGAATCCGGGAATCCATGGCGTGGAATCCGGAATCCCAGACTGTCTTGGATTCCCTTACATGTTACAATACCTCAGCTTTTGTTAAAACTTCATTATGATAGCACGATCAGTTTAGCGTAAGTCAATAAACCTGATTGGGTCCTTAATGACCAAAATAGATTTTCGAAGCGTAAAAACTCCTGTTTTCTCATTTTCATTTATTGGGATGATATAAAGGGGGAGGTGATACCAATATTCCCCTCCCCTCCCTCCAGGGCCCAGTTGTTTGGAGGCCGATTGTCGCTAATCCTGGGTTAAATTTTAACCCAGGTTCTTTTTCTTTTCTTCAAAAGCATTTTTTAGGATAATTTTCTCGATTCTTTTTAGAGCATCAAATCATCAAATTGTGGACAAAAAGAATAAAACTAAATTTGCTTTTTAAGCTTTCATATCTGAAATGAAATTTTGCACTAACCCTGGGTTATCTTAACCCTGCTTTAAACAACCCAGCCCAGACTCTATAAAATATTCCAATGTCTATCTACTATTAATTAACGTTAATTTGTCCACACATTTTACGATTAAATGGTTACGATTTTCAGAATAATCATAAACTGAAAATAAAAAAGATCTGTTTCAACCCTAAAGTGCTAACTCAGCCCTTCAGACCAAAGTCTGATTCAGCCCCTCCTGGAGCAATTTGAGCACATTTAGGCCGAAACAGCCCAGTCAAGAGGCTATCCCACCCCACGCTGGAGTTCATTTCAGCGCTATGGGTCCAAATCAGCCCTACGTAATTGGACTGCATTGGCCCTGATTTAAGGGAGCCAAATTGGACTTACTGAAATGGCCCCATTTTTAGTGCTAAAACAGATCTTTTTGATTTACAGAATAGTTTACCAGTTCCTAATTCAAATCCTTAGTATTTAGGTTCCGTTGCTAAAACACTATTTTAGCCAAACTGTAGTTGTGCCGATTAATGAAATGTGTTAAAGTAAACGTTATTCGCCAGCTTTCGTTAGCTTTCGACACGAATGTTTTCTATATTCGCTGGGCCTAAAACTCGCTACAATTTTCCATCGAAAGGAAATCTTCCGTCCTGAAAAATCAATATTGATTATTCAATTTCACTTCTTTCTCTCCTTCCTCGTTCTCCACGTTAACGATTTTAATTCCAAATTTTTATTATCAAGAGAATTGTTAAAGATTTAACGAGGAGAAAGGCTTTTTTTCCACTAGCATGAACAAGTACAGGTAGTACTTGTTGATCAAAACTAATTTTGAAAGAAAAACGTTTTGCGCGAAAATAGAAAGCATTCGATGGATCAAGAGCAAATCATTATTCTTTAGTGGACACTAGTTCTAGGTATTTAAAAGTTTTATTTTAAGGACGCCAAAAAATGTCTTTTCTTGTTAAAAAGTTGTTTAAAATAAATTTGTCACTGAACACAAGAGTATTATTATTTTTTTTGCAATGAGAGTAGAACCTGTTAGAGTTACTGTTTACAATGAGAGAGCAGTTGCTCAGGTAGACATAAGAAAAATTCCGCGAATTCTCCTCTTTCGCACCAGAAACCAAACGAATTCACGAATTCTAAAGCATGCAAGCCCTCCCCCTCAGAAGAAAACCCTACAGCCTCCACACAGTCATGTAACAGACAAAGAACTGTTGCGATGAGGAACCTAATATCCTGACCCATGTTTCTCTAAAATGCGAGTGTACTTACCTCTTGGGACATTGACTTCTTTTATCCTAGAGACGTTATAGTCATCAAGACGGGTTTAACGTCTGAGACGGGAAACAGAATATAAAAAACCCTGACTCTTCCCAGTCAGTTCTGGACGAGTTGGCCATAAAAGCGTCGCACTTAACGGCGTCCTGTTTATACCAGACGCATTGAACGTAGTCTGACACGTTAAAGTCGTCCGTTAAGTGCTTCTGAACTCGAACGACGAACTTAAAAGAGGAGGTTTTAAAATCGTCAGACGATAAATGAGTCCGTCTTATTTACCATTTTTATGCTGACCTTTGTTTCGTTAAATTGCAAGTGTGCCCATCTCCTGAAACATTGGTCTCTCTTATGCTAGAGAAGTTTAATTCGTTTTAGATGCGTTTGACGTCCGATAGACATCAAATAGATTTTTAAAAAAACTGCTGTTCCCAGTCAATTGTGGACGAGTTGGGCATAAATGCGTCCCAGTTAATGGCGTCCTGTTTTTGGACCAGACGCATTTAACGTCTAAGACGTTTCGTCTGCTAAGTTCTTCTAAATACGAACGACGATCTTAGGCCCGGTTCAGATTCCGATGCTTTCATGAACCGATCGTAATACATAGAATTAAAAGTTCGGCGAAAAGTTCGGCGTCCAAATTAGTTAGGAACGCCTATTTTAATTTGGAACTGCTCAGCCGTTCTTTACGCCTAGCCCGGCGGGGAATTTCGAAGGTGGAACGGCTTTGGAACGGCGTTGTTTCAGACGCCGAACTTTTCACGTACCGAACCTAATGCATAAATTATAATTAAGTATTTTGCGAGCATTTTGGCCAAAATGAGCATTTTTATCCTTTTTAATTTAGTTCGCTTGGAATTAAGATCGGAGTCTCAATCAATTCAGGCGGTCTAAATAGTTTGGGTCGGCCTTAATTCGAATAAGGTTCGGCTCATGAAAAGTTCGGCGTCTGAACCGGGCCTTAGGGGACGTTTTAAAATCGTCAGACGTTAAAGGAAACCTCCACTTCAACAAAAAGATAACTTTAAATCACAGGAAATAACTGTTACAGTCAAGTCAATCTAAAATATTTTTAAAGAAAGCGTTTGTATCCGAAAGAAATAACTTTTAGATTCGCCTATTTTTGTTTTCAAATTTTGCGGGCGTCGCCATCTTGAATAATTGTGAAGTGTTACGGTTGCCCTATTGTTATTAAACAAAAGCTCTTTGTGTCAGAACAATAGAGCAACCGTAACACGTCACAATTATTTAAGATGGCGGCGCCCGCGAAATTTGAAAGTGAAAATAAGCGATTTTAAAATTCACTTTTCCTGATATAAACACTTTTTTTAAGGACAAATTTCGCACAAATTTGTTCATCAACATAATTTTATTCGATTTAAACTTATTCTGTAGTGCGTCAGATCTTATTTACCGGTCTTATACTATGCGTTAAAGTCGTGTTACGTCTCAGTCGAACTTTAAAGTCCCTAGCATAAAAAACGGCCGTTACCACTCATTTGTTCTGCAGTATTAATATTTTATTCGGACAATGATATTGCTATATTTGAAATCAAACTTCTTTCGATATAGAAAATTCTGAAAGCCCGTTGGCTGACTAGAGTATTGTAACCGCCAATAACGCACAGGTAGGGTGCACTGTATGACATCCTTCCCCTTAGTGAATATTCCTTCAAATCCCTTTCCTTAGAATCCTTATTTCGATTTATGTACGTCGTTGTCTGGACATTATCGAATGTTAAAGATTACATTAAATTTTCGCCGCTGTAATTTTCCTGTATATTCTCGCCATATAATAGTGAATAAACACAATGCTGACAGTATAATGATCTCAATTTTGCAATGCTTCACAAGGCTATTCGTCGTACAAAAAGATTACACATTTGACGTAAAACCTATTATATAGACGGAAAAACGCAGATGCGTCTTGCGTGACCGCGGAGTATTCACACACCCGTCTACACCCTTCCTTCCCTAGGGCCACTGTATGGAGAGGATCGTCAATAGGTTTTTGGATCCGGGATTTCTCTTATTTCGGGCTCGGAATTCAGAATTCTAAGGCAAAAACGGGGCGAGATTCGGTATTGGAAGTTTGCGCGGGAGGTAGGATGGCAAAAGTAGCCCTCGGGATTACGGGATTGAACTAAATTTTGGGTCAGGATTACGGGATTGAAGAACTCTACTCGGGATCCTCTATGAAAGTATTTGCAATAATTACTTTTGAGACTATATAAACAACTTGTTTAAAGTTAGATTTTGGCTTCTATAAAAGAAATTAAATACCACACGAATTGTTTTGTTCTCAACAATACTATAACTGTTCTATTATTTACTATGGCAAAGGCAATCCACAGAGACAACATCAGTATTACATGTTCACTGATGCCTAACTGACGAGTTAATAAGGAAGTTGTTGAAATTTCGAAAATGCAAACGTATCAAGATATTGTGAAGGTATTGTCTATATTTCATTTTCGGTTCGTGTTTATGCAGATTGAGTCCACTTTTGTTGTTCTTAAACAAAAGTGGAAATTTATGTTTCAATCCGGCCTCCACACCTAAGTCATGTTAATTTTTCCAAGATTTATATTCTGCTTTCTTAGTTTATTTTGCTTATTGGCATCAGATATTGGGAAACCACGCTTCTTTTCAAGCGCCGAACTTATTTCAGTAAACAATGGGCGACATGAAGAGCTGCTGAGAAGAACCTTACTTGCGGTTGAAAAGGTTGTAAATTTTTTTGCCCGCGAGTACAGAAACTTCAACATTGATGGAGTTTTCGGTCTTCAAGCACTTGATGGTAAGCTATAATTCTTTCATGACTCCAATAATTGACTTATGAAAGATAGCTTAAACATA
This sequence comes from Porites lobata, assembly GCA_942486035.1. Taxonomy (NCBI): domain Eukaryota; kingdom Metazoa; phylum Cnidaria; class Anthozoa; order Scleractinia; family Poritidae; genus Porites; species Porites lobata. Next base: position 191,468 of record CALNXK010000434.1, read on the forward strand.
TCTCAAAGATAATATTAGACAACATAACACGAATACTAAATGAAATGTATTTATGTAGCTGTACGGTACGTCGAATCGAATTTAGCGTATCACAATTCTCAGATATAAACCATATAATTCACGAGTCAGTTATAGGGCTAATCGTCAGTTCATGATGGCGCTTTAAAGCTTGTCTAACTTCAACTCAGGAGTCTGTTTTATCCCGCGGGACTCGTCCCTTAGCGGGTTTAAAGGCTTTGGTATTCGTAGTAGCGAGAGTCCGTAACAGTGAGGCGCGAAAAGAAATAACTTTGAACACATTTACTCTTTATAGAGAGAAATGATGATTACCATCGACTGAAGTGTCAATCCAAACGCAGATTTATTCAAACTTACTTACTCAAACGAACTTTTTTTAAGTCTGCGAAACTGAAAAAAGGAAGAAGAGGAATTTTGATTGATACGCAATAGAATAATTCTAACCAAAACAGGACAAAAGTGAACATGCTAAACGGAAGAAATTGGTTGTGATTTTGTCACGGTGTACACGCTGTAAATCAGAAATATCTGTTTTAGCCTGAAAGATGGCGGGCCGTGGATGAGTAAAATACAGTCCTATTTTTGAGTCTAATTCGGCTCCCTCAATCAGGGCCAATACAGCCCAATTAACTAGGGCTGATTTGGACCCAAGGGCTGAAATGGGTCCCAGCGTGGGCTGGAAAAGCCTTTTGATTGGGCTGTTTGGCTTAATTTGTGCTCAAATGACTCCAGGAAGGGCTGAATCAGACTTTGCCCTGCAGGGCCGAATTGGCACTTCGGGGCTGAAACAGACCTTTTCGTTTTTATTGAATCTTCAGTGAAGAAATTGCGAGACCTTTTTTACGAGAGTAAGTACAATTTCCAATAAAGTTGTACTGCTAGAACCGAAAGAAAATTCTCTTAGGCTGTAGTAAAGAGTGTTGGTAATAACAGGTGTTTGTGTCGGTCAATCGCCTGATTTTTGCCGCGTTTCTTTTGTTCTCTGCAAGATAATACGGCTCATACTACTAGTAATTATTTTTGTCCTCCACAGGAATTCTTCAAGATTTACTAACCAAAGCAAGAAGCAATCGGATTCAGATACCTCATGACGTACTTAACTTGTTGACCGAGTTACACAAAAGGGCGACCCTAACCGCAAAGAAAGCACAACCGTTTCTAAATGCTTCTGACCCAGATTACTACAGACTCGGTTTCGTAGCGAGGCACGCTTGGCTTTTCAAAAGAGACTTTAGAGGCCTGGACACTAGCCTATCCCAGGGTACCCACTTCAGGCAGGAGGCTCGGTTTGCGGGAAAAGCTATGGACCAGTGTATCTCGGATTTGATTGGCGACCCGAGGACTGGCGCAAAACCTTGCAACATTACGGATGAATGCTGGAGATTTATTGGTAGAAATAACACACAAGGGTATATGACAACGCATCAAGCTTTGTATCTTATGGTCGGAGAAGTCAAAGGTGAATTATATTAATATTACTTAAAGAAAATCATGTTTTTTTGCATACATTTTTATTTCTAATAAACTCAGCTTACAGATTTCTAATGCAACAGTTAACTAAGGTGTTCAGGATGGTAACAATAAAAGAACGTGAGGATAGCGCTCAACCCAGAAATAAGACAAACTTAAGCGCATTGAAGATTCAGAATGGATTCCATATGCCTTTAATTTTTAACGCGTTTCTTTAATTTTACTCAGTACGCTCTTAACAAATCTTGCTTTTGCAAAGCTGTACGTCTGGCTCAGGCAAAAACTTAGCATTTGAGCTTTTTGATACCGTTTACCTGAGTGCGCATGCCTGTCATTTAATGTTGAAAATCTGGAAATATGGGTAAAGACAGCCTCTTATCCCGAAAAAAGGCTTGGCTACCAAGGCTACCCCATTTCCGTAAGCCAGAAACGGAGTCCCTGATCAGTTTTTAGTTATTAGCTCCTTTAATGCTAACACTTATATTTTTAACTTTTGCGGCTAACGCTAATTTCTAATTTGTTGACTGTTCTACGGCTAACTGTTGACGCCATTGAGACCCTCTCTCCATTTTATGACAGGTTGCCTACCGACCATCAAAGAAAGACTATTTCCATCTCACAGAAATCGAGCACATATTATCGAGGATATTTTTGAAGCTCTATGCGCAAGCATTTATCATGAAGTAAGATGGAAGGAGGCAGTCCTTAAGACCGAGGAGAGATCACGTGACACCGGAGAGAAGGACATCTACATTGAACAATGCTACGTCTGTGGTATCCTTGGATACCATAAGTTCCTTTCACTTGATAGGCTATCAACGTTTCTGCGATGGCAGCTGCCACTCGGTTGTTATGGTGAGAATGCAAGTGACCAAGGTGATATGCTCGAAGATTCTCATCAAGGACTGGTTGATAATATTCATAGCAGTGTTCTCTCCGCAGGCAGATCACGGCGGCAAACAAACCGCGATTTACCGGGTAATTTTTAAATTAAAAGCCTCTAGCGACAAACCATGACTAATCTACTCAATCAAGCATGAAAATTATCTTTTAGCTATTGACGCTATTGTAGAGTGTATAGCGAACAAACTAATCGGCAAGGGTAAGCATCAGCGAAAGATCAACCGCCGCTCGGTTAGCTAAGCTGTATGAACGGGAGCGGGAGACGAGTGGTTCAAACCCCGGCTGAACCAACACTCAGGGTCTTTAAAATAAGTGAGGAATAAGTGCTCTCTTTGTGATAACATCTGCAAACGGTTAGACTTTCTAGTCTTCACAGAATAACAGGAGAAACCGTAGGTCCTGTCTCACAAGCCTGGCACATGTAACAATTCTGTGGCACATAAAAGGAACCCACACACTAATCGTAAAGAGTAGTGGTCGTACTTCCCGGCGTAGTGGTCTATCTTAATTCCACACTCACATAGGAGGCTCCACGTGGGGAGGAGGGTACTCCGGATTTCAAGTGACGGGGATGCATATGATCGAAGGGTTTTTGGGGGTTTGAAATTTTTGATTCCGGGGATTTGTTTGGGTAAGAACATTTGGCAAGTATTTTTTCGGGTACATAAAACAATATGAAGATTCGTGATACCTTCATATGGTATGATGAATAAACAAACACAGTATTTGACTTCTAATGTTTATATTTTTCATATTATATCATTTAATGCTTTTTAAAATTTTTAAGGCTAAGAAATTTGGTATGGGATTTTTTTAGAGTTAATTTTTGGCACGGGGATTTTTTGGGGTTTTGGTTTCTGCCCCCATTCGATCTTCCACGTCACTTGAAATCCGGAGCATCCCCCCCTCCTTGGGTAGGGGGCATCATTACTCATCCCCTCATTACTTGTAAACTGCACCGTAAGCAATCTGGCAAAGCCCCTAACAATTGTTGTAAATCATCACTGAAAAGCCCTGAGGGGAGTGGATAATACGATACCGTATTTCCTCGAATAACCGTCCCCCTTTGACGGAAATACTCAAAATAATCGCCTCCCTCGAATAATCGCCCCTCCTCCGCCCCTCTCGCCATCTTCTCTGTCTTTTATCCCCTCCCTGGCAAATTGAGGTACAAGAAGATCCAGCAAAACTAATCAGTGACGATTCAAGCTCTGAAAATTAATCAAGTAACTAAATTTGGAACACTGAAAAGCCCATGTTCAGTTTATCAACGTGATTGTTTTATGATTTCATGGGAAAATAAAACAAAATATTTAGCGCACGACTTCCAGTGAGCAATATTTCAAATAATCGCCTCCCTCGAAAAATCGCTCCCTTTTTGTGCGAAAAAGAAATAATCGCCCCCGGCTATTATTCAAGGAAATATACGGTAATTATAATCATCAAAATGGGAAGAAGCCGGGTGTGAGAATGCGGAACAAGAAAAGCAAGTCAAAAGTTGTATATAGACAAAAACCATACCAAAATTATGGTCTATACGTAATAGCTAAGAAAAGAAAACTTAGGAGAGAGTATACAATTTATAAAGTGTACAACAAATACTGAGCTAACTCCATGATTTTGTTTTCTGTTTAGGTGGCTGCAAGAGACACGTCACAGGTGTAGCCACAGGTCTTCTTGGAGTCTATCTAAAGTGGTTGTTGACGTATCCTTCTATGGAACGCATGTTGATGTGAGAAAGCCCGAATAGAAGTGGAGGAGAGTTAACAAAGTGTATTATGGGAGATTCAAAACATATGTATATAGAGAATGTGTGTTGATGAGCAATTACAAACTAGACACGTACACCCATGCAAGCCACTGCCGAGAGGCAGAAAAGCAATTGATTTAGACCGCGTTTACACGAACAAATTTTTGAACAGGACAAAGTGTTTACCTGTGCAACCCGTTAACAAGGGACCGTGCAAATTCTGGTTCATGTTAACAAGAGTCAAAAGAAATGCAAATATGAATGTGTTAAATGCCCAGGAAATTAAAATAACTTCATACTCTGGCACAAGCTTTTTTGTTGCTCCTAAATACTACTAACTACTACTACCTGGACGCCCGAAGGCGGGCAACCACTAGATCTTTCCACAGCCTCTTATCAGCCATCAGTGCAGCAATCTCACTTGCTTCAAATGCACCAGTATCCCTCTTAAGAGTGTCAATATAGGTAGTATTCGGTCTTCCTCTCCCGCGATGGCCATGTGTGGGCTCCCATATATAGGACTAATTTCTGGGTACTTAGCTCTGGATGGCGATAACAGTGTCCCGCAAGTTGTAGCCTACGAGAGGCGATTTTGTTGCTGACTGCTGGTAGATCTCCGTACAGTTGCTGGTTTGGTATGTGGCTGCTCCAGTGGATGTTTAAAGCTTTTCGCAGCATCCTAGTGTATGTTCCATCCAACGACTTTTCTTGTGCTTTTGACAGAGCCCAGCTCTCGCACCCATAAAGTAAGATTGATTCGATGGTGGCTATGAAGAGTCTGATTTTCAAATCTTTACTCATATTGGACTTCCATATTTTCGTCATACCATTCAAAGCTCTCCAAGCCTGCGCTTTCCTTATGCTGATGTCTTTTTCTGAGTTATCAACCCATGACCCTAAATATTTGAAGTCATCCTTCCATTCCAGATAAGTACCATCAAATGTATGTAATGGTGTTGGATCATCAATGTTATAAGCAACTGATTTTGTTTTCTTAGCAATTATTTAATTATTTTAAATAATTATTGTAACTAAAATGAACAAATGAAGGATCCCTTATTATAACATAGAAGTTTTAGCATGCCTCTTCAATTAATGTTATTGCATGTTTTAATTCACGGGAAACGACAAAATATGAGTCGAGTAAAAGCTGAAAAACAGCTAAAAACCTTTCTATTCTTCATAGTTTTAACATTTGACAAAACCACTTCACTACCCACGCATGTAAAAGACCAATTTGTATAATGTTTAAAATTTACACTCGACTCTGAGGCTTGGTGGGATAAAAGGCCTGAGTCAGGCCTGAGTCAGGCTATTTAATTTTTTTAACTCCCCCAAGCACTGAGGCCAAATATGAATTCTATTAAATCGAAATTACTTCTATTGATTATTTGAAAAACGCTAGAGTAAATGTTTTAAAAAGAAAAGATAATTTAAAGGGAACATTGTCGAAACTTGAAAAAAAAAAACTAATATAATTTACAGTGCCCGCATACCGTAAATTCCGAAAATAAGCCCCGGGGCTTATATTTTTCAAAGGCCCTTTTTGAGGGGCTTATTTTTGAGGGGGCTCATATTCGGAGGGGCTTATCTATGGAGGGAAATTTGCGTTTCAAAACCGATTGGGCTAGCCTTATAGTTGGAAGTGAATTTACCGTTTTTGCTTTGTTTTACTTTGTATTTGAGGGCAATTTTCCAAGTACAAGCCCCCGGGGGGCTTATATTTGGAGGGGCTATTTAACGGAGGGTTTTTTGCGTTACCGGTTTGGGGGGCTTATATTTGGAGGGGCTTGTACATGGAGGGGCTTATTTTCGGAATTTTACGGTATATCAGTGAAAAGTGTCCTTTTTCTACTGTCTCGTGTTTCGTTATCAGCCCGCTGTTTGACATTTCAACGTCATTTTTTTAAACTGATATTTGAAATAATGGATTATGTTGAAGCCGTGGCGATCGATAAGACTTCCACTTCTCTTAAAAGACCTAAATTTAAACCCATATTTTCAAAAGGTTTATTCCGTTAAGAATTCCTTGCTGCGCTAGGAAGAAACGATATTTTTAATAACTTATCTCCCTGTGAAAACGTCAGGCAAAAATATTCTTTGTTAACAATGCGAACAATCTTTTGGCCCTCAGTCATTTGCGTCAAAGTGAGCTAATGACGGATGTCTTAATTATAACATAGCGGTGGTATAAACACCTGATATTTAATGAACCGGCATGTATGTTTTTAAATGCTCAGAAAGTATTTACCATTCTTTCTTTAATTAATC
>CALNXK010000435.1:0-50000 GCA_942486035.1 Porites lobata
GTCACAGTACTCTTGCAAGGTTGATACGAAAATGATAGCAAATAAAAACGTTTCCAGGGGCAGTTGAGTGGCGCCGCAGATGGAAGAAAGATCACTACGTAAAAGTGAATTCGCAAGCAACACAAACTTCTAACGTTGGTTCGATGCCTGGTGCTTTAAATTTGAGCAAAGTGTTGTATCCTTGCCGGTGAAATATTCTTCAGAAAAAAAAAATGCAGGTGAATCAAAAGACGAATTGATTTCAGGTTAATCTGGTAAGCTTCGTTCGTCAAAACATACGGTGGACATACTCAATAAATGAAGACAGTTAGTAGTAATTTTAAACAGACCTGTGAGCACAGCATAACTGACGGACAAGGGGTCATATCTGGTCCCGTATAATTCCTTGACACAGGCTCTGAATCCAGAGGTATTCATGTTCTGCAAACATAACACAATAACTGGGTTTACATAGGGCGAGGTACAGATTCGTTTTAAAATCTTTGTCTAAAATTATTGCTTTTGATATCGAAGAAGTCAAAAGACTGCAAAAAGATGCAGTAACTCACTTGACGATGGTCATGGTCTGTGTGAAATAGTTAACGCTTTTCAGGACCTCAAACTGAGTGAATGAAAAGAGATTTAAAAACCCAACGACGATTTTACCTAAATACATTCAAAATTCTTTTTAGGCTATCCAGAGTACTTTTAGATCTTTAGAAATGCATTTTAAGCGGCGGTATAAAAAAATTTTTATCAGTGTTCGATCATCCTAAGGAAATTGAGCTTTTCGAGATTACAAGGGGCTTCAGTATTATTTTCAGAAAATTTTAGATGCGATATAATGTTTTACGATAATGACATTTTCTTAATCCTCTCTCCATCGCATTTTTGAATCCGAAAACTTTAGGTTTCCTTTTTCTACGAAAATTACCCCAACATGAGGAGTAAAATGTGAAAAGTTAAGTTTCAGAACATCGTAGGACATTTATTAGATAAGCTTCGAAAATTGTACCTGAATGGAACGGTCATCTAGAAATTTCTCGTCGTCATCAAGCAAAAGAAAATTCTAGACAATATATTTGCTTCTCCGAACATATAATTTAAAGAAACCAGTCGTTGGGTGCCCCTGTTGAAAGTGTTATCGAATTTAAAAATGTATATCGCTTTCCACAAGGGTGTTTTTAGTAAGAACGATTTAATTTTCCATATGTTATGAAAAATGTAGGTTATACGTCGCTGGCGAGACACATGGCCCTCACTACCACAGCTAAATATTACCGTCTATCCCCGAAGAAGCATCCAGCAGTATTGCCACTTCCCCCTGGATAAGAGGCGTGGATAAAGAGATGCAAAGTGGAGCAAAGCTCCTTGTCTGAGGAAAACAGTTCGACAGTTACATGAACTTGCGCCTTAACAGTTCAAGACCATCACGCCTCCTGAATTTAACTCGTAGAGTCCAAGACTTTCAGGGTTTAGAGTGATTTTCTACATAGAAACAATCCATAGGATTTCGTGAATCTATAATTGGGGTTACCATGGAAGGTGCTGTTCTAAAACACTGAAGGCTTGAGTTTTCTGGAAACGTCAGTCTGACGTAGTCATTTTGCTTCGATGAGCTATAATAACCGCTGAAGTTTGGATTCTACGCGATGTTTGGTACTTTTACAGCCATATTTCACCTTTAGTGGCTTCCTGATGAGCATCATTAAGCGTGACGGTAGCTAAGAGTCCACTTTCTTAAAGAAGTGAGTAAGGTGATGAACTTCGTTTTCGAATTTTGCTTATTGCTCGTGTAACTGGAGAAATAATGGCCGCTCCGAAACGAAGTAGCTTTGGGACTCGACTACTGATGAATTTCTTGACCTACCACGGCATATATTTAAAAATTTGCGACAACTGAAAATGAAAACAAGCCGTGGTAGGTCAGAGCGACAGTAGATCTTGTACAAATATGAAAAAAAACTGGCTATTTCCTAGCATGCACTGCAGTTGTGATGTTGAAAATTGAGGCAAGGCCAGGCTGCACTAGAACAAGAGGCTATATTTCCACAAAACAAAGAAGAGCAAAAAAAGTCACTTCTAGACTAGAACAAGGACTGAATTTTACTGTGAATGGTGACTTTTGATTTTGCAACGATGATTTCTGAAAAAAATCCTGAAGGTAAGAAACAGGATTTTTTCGTTTTTCTATGACGTTCAAAACGGTCATTTTTGCTTTGATCTTGTCCAAATTCAAAAGGTAATACTTTGCAAAAAGCGCTTTTTGCGTCTATTCAGGATATCCCAATTTGAAGGGCATTCTATTATACCCAATGCTCTAGCTGACAGTTAAGGCAATGCTCGCGCGATTGAAAAAGTTGCAATGTTTTAAGCAGTGTAGTTTTGTACTGCCAGTTTTGGCCGGCAGGGCCGTCAATGGGTTAACGTTATAATAATAATAATAGTGATAATGATAATGATAATAATAATAATAATAATAATAATAATAATAATAATAATAATAATAATAATAATAATAATAATAGGAAAAGCATGTGATCAAAATAATAATGACCACATTTTAGTGTGAATGTATTTATCAATTAGCTAATTGGGGACACTTTCCTACATACTGGCAAACATATCTATATACAAATGTACACGACTCAAAATTTACACAAGTCACAGCAGTTACTATTATTATCTAATATTATTTTGATCACATGCCTTTCCGAGATAAGGTGCAGTTTGCAATACACTGTATGTCGAAACAACAAGTAAGCTACACCTATATATGGCCTCCACTCTGACAGTCTGTTTGATTTTATCCTTCGTCGAGTTTTGGTTTGAAATTTGTTTACGAGGACACATCACTATAATACGTTTTCAGTGAGAAAGAATTTTTGCCTCGATCCACGTGGTAATTCCGTTGTGAGTCGGACCTGAATTCCCAGATACCGTCGTACTGTGATTGGCTGAGACAAGCACTGTCGGGGTCGAGTTATAGACTCTCGTGAATGAAACGAACTGCCATATAAAAGAAACATACAACGCTTGAGACACTATTTCCTGATCGTTACAAGCTTGAATTACCTCCTGTTTTTGTTGTTGTTGTTGTTGTTGTTGTTTTTTGTTTCAGATGTTTGTTTTTAAATTAACATTGGATTGACTTTTTATGTATGTTTTAAACATTGTTTTCTGTGCCAGCATCTTGATTTTTCTCGTCGCTTTATATAAGAGATTTTCCGCGATCTTTACTGCACATGACTACAATTGTTTTGAAAATATTCAGTAATATGTTAGTAAACAAATTGTTTTTCTAAATTGAATGCTGTGAACAGCATGTTACTTCAGATGATGAATGAGATAAAAAGGCGTGATTGAGTAATCCTATTCTCACCTCGCAATAAGCATTGTTCATTTTATCCAAAGGTGGGTTCGTATTTGGAAAACTTATGACACCATGTTCCGTGAAAAGAGGCTTGTCCAGTTTGGAGAATGCAAACCAGTTCTGTAAAAAGAGAACAATAAAAGTGATCAGGAGCCCATGCCATCCGAACTGTGTAAATATTCTAATATCATCCTCACCAAACATTTATCAAAGCCCAGCATTCTTTAGGCCTTAAATCTTAGCATTTTGAGCTCTATGGAGTGGTGACCAAGGAGAGAACGCAAGACGTCACAATTTCCCAGAACACCAAGCGCATCGTGTAAGAACATGAAAGGAAGCATGAGGAATAGGCAAAGCAATTCACGTCTATTTTTTTTCCCGTTTTTGTTACTTTCCATTTTCTTTCTCCTTTAGACTAAACAATCACTCGCTGATAATCTTGAAGTTACGAAAGCTTTTAATCATATCGCTATTATAGTTTACAAACCAGCATTCCTCACAAATTGTGTCAACAGTGGCGTTCTAGTTTCTTTAAAAACTAATCACGTACCACAGTGATATCTTGGTGTCTACCGTCAAAGTTTTGCATTTCACGAAGACAGATTTTACGTGAGTCCTTTGTTAAGTCTTCAATCCAAATGAGTGCAGCATCATACTCTTTACCAGTCCTCAGGTGCTCTGACGTCACAAGGACTATTGGCGCCTCAGGAAACTTTCCCTGAAAAAATGAAAAATATAACAATGAAGCAATAAGAACATTCAAAATAGCTTTTTACTACAAGTGAAGGCGTGTTAATGCTTCCTTCAATTTTGCTGCACGTGACATGAAATTCACTTCTAATAGGCAAATTAGTCTATCCTCACTTTAAATGGAATCTTTCTATGTTTCCTTTCCTTTTCCTTTCTAGTGTGTTTTTCGGACTTACGGGACCAGAAAAACCTACTTTTTGGCCCGTTTCCACCCATATGGCGGCAAATGTTGCTAGGTTCATTTTGAATTCAACAATCCAGCTAGATTTATTAAGCTATTTTTGTTTGTTTGACTAACTTCGTTTGGAAGACGTGGATAAAGCTGTAGTGGCGAATGAAAGTCTAAGATATTCGTCCTAGGATACTTTTATTGCAACAATGAGTTAAATTTGTACGTACAAAAATATTCCCGTCTTACCGAAGGAAAGGTTACATCTGCGCAGTTGGTACCAGACCACCATTTCTGCAACTCAACCGTTCCGGTCAATCCTTCGGCTGGTGCTCCTTGATAAGCCACCCAATCAATGGTGGCAAATGGATTCGCACCTTCTTCTTTCCTCCCGGTTTGCATGACACAGACGGTGAAGTTTTTTGTGTTGATACTTTCTGTCCATGAAGTAACAGCGTCGTGGACTGTCACAGAGTCATTCAGCTTCATGTGGTTGACGGTTATTTGAACATCAACTTGTTTATCCGGATAAAACCGGTATGGAGGAAATGCGACTGTCTGACAGTTTGAATCGGACCATTTTGGAACGTGTAGCAAATCTATACGGCCCCGTACAATTGGAAAACCTGTTTTATAATAAATTAAGAACATTATGAGGAAGCGTCACTTTAATAATTAAGCATTATCATTAAGGCAGCTTTACCAGCTTGCTTTAGAGCAATCTTTCAGCATTGTCTCCGTGGTGATGGTTGGTGCTAAAATTAAAAAAGCGTGTGAGAACTCCAGCGCAGCAAAATTGGAACTAAACGAAGCTATAACCTGCCATGTCGGATACCTTTCCACAACATAATTTATAGTAGCTTCTTATTTTTGCATGCTGGTTTCAGTGCCCAGGATAGACACTGCTAGGACACGAGTACAGCGGTCATCACGGTGCTCTTGCAAAAATTTTTGTTTTTAATGTTTTGCGTGCCAGCACGTCTCCAAACAGTACGAAATGTTCAACAAAACTTAGAGGCACGTCTGTCGGGGAAGTTAATGAGTTTTTGCCCTACAGCATTTGCTTAACTTTGGGCTACTCTGTCTTTATGCCATGTGCTTCGAGAAGCAATATTGGTTTTACTCCCAAGCGAAAGAAACACTTCGCTTCTTGCAGAATCATTCACCACCGCAACTCATCTGCCTCATTGCAACTGAATTAATTATTATTGTGTGGAGACGTTCATCCAAATCTTGGTTACGAAACTGCAGCGACAAGCGATATAAATTCTCGTGTCAAAAGAAAGCCGCCTACGCGGAAATATCCGTGTTAGCCTGGGCAACAGGCGTTTGATAGGCGAATAGGCGAACCGCCTCTTGAAAATATTTTTGCCTGGATTTTGGATTCAGGGCAAGATTTTAACGGATTTCCAGATCCTTATGAGCCAAGCAGCATTTTGCGCGAAGTGCGAAACAAGTGCAAAGCCCGAGACGAGGGGAGGAGAAAAATAAAGCTTTATTTTAAAAAGTAAAAAGGATGAACATGAGGGCAAAATTAATTTGTGCCTTATATGACACCAGCCTGGACAAAAGCTACCAGACCAAAGTGTCGTTTTTCGAAACGACTTAGCCAAATTAGGACACCGGAGAACTTTGAACTAAAACGGCAATGGAGGAATGAGGCAACGAAACAAAGGCGAATAACGATTAGAAAATATTGGAGTGAACTATCGGATGATTTGCGTCAAAACCGATGAAATTTTACAAAACCTTCAAACTTTTCCTTGACAGGAAGGACAAGGGAGATGGTGCAAGAAATTATTTTTCGTTACCTTCACAGCTTCCTGGGTGATAGACCAGATTATTCTCAAGTCCTTTGCAATAGCTTAACTTATGCCAGCATCGGTTGCCGTAAGTTGTTCCGTTCGCAGTGCACACTGGGTTTTCATATGAGGAGCATTGGTCATCGCACTCACACCGAGCGTCATGCGCACTGTAGGTCCTACAGACTCCAAATCGAGGGCAATGAACATTAAGGCAAGGATTAAGATCTGTACCAAGAAACAAGTCGTTATATTCTTTAGTTATTCTCACCATTCAAAAAAAAAAAAAAAAAAAACAATCATGTATGGTTACAACATGTTTGCATACCGGCCAGAGCTCTGTTATTGTTGTGAAACATAAGGTTTATATATGATGATGTTATTAAATGGTTTGCTATGCGAATTTAGATAATACAAACAAATATATTAAAATGAAAAAAAATAACCTCCAGTAACAGCGTAGCTGACTATTAAGGGATCATGACTCGATCCTAATCCACTGAGGTCTTTAACGCATATCTTCATAGATTCTAATCCAACTTCCTACAACAAAAAGTGATAGCACTCAGAAAATATACATGGTCTGATTTTCATCGAACGTCAATTTAGATATGTGACCTTCCGATTTAATATAAACTCCCTCTAATTTCAACGATAGCTTTGATCAGATCTGTACAGCCCCCGAAATGATCCCGACCCCGAAATGATCCTCAACCCTGAAATGATCCCCAAATCGACCCCGAAATGATCCCCATTTAATTTTAGGAATGGAATGATATCCTAGAACTCTGGATCGTGCAAAATGCACAACATTATAACTTAAGCTTCACTAATAATCTTCACTTGCCCACATGACATTAATTTGGGATTACACTTTGAATTGGAATAAACGCCGAAAAATATTATTATCAAAAAATACACAGAGTCTAGTGTATTTTTGGGACACCATGAACTGCAACTGACACTGATATCAAGAAACATAACATTTTTTTTAATTATTACTTAGGTGATTATATAGCCCTGGTTATAGAGAAAACTGCATAAATGTTAAATTCTAAAAATGATGTTAAAATTGCATGTCTCGGATATTGAATTTTAAAAATGGTGTTTTAACACTTTTTAAAATCTTAACATGATATTGAAGATGCAAAAGTATACATTAAGGCAATTAGATGACAAAAGCGCTAAAAAAATCAGATAAACTCTAGCGAAAAGTTTAATTAAGGTAAAAAAAAAAAAAAACACTGCAAATACCGTGTACTATCAATCTTGCTCAACGTCGGATCCAAAAAGATCGTGATCAGTCAAAATAGATCAAATTGAAAACGTTACAGTCAACAAGACTTCCGCAGGGACTGATCAAACAACATGAAGTACAGTTAAGTTGCGATATTTCGACTGGTCAATACCAGTCTTCATCAGGTTTACTGAGATATCACGAATTTACAGAAATATATATGAAGTAAAATGATGACCGGATATTACATAATATGACGTGGTTAGTTATCTAGTGTTTTTTGGGATGAGAGACGATTGAGGATTAGGTTGAGGCGCGCGCGGGGTCTCTTGGGAAGGGAAGAAGGAGAAATACTATTCTTGACTGTAACGTTTTCAATTTGAAGGGAAATGTTAAACGCGATTTAAGAACGTAAACGCAGTAACAGATTTGCAATAATTCCGTGACGGAATACAAGTTCCATTCCAAGAATTAATTGGGGATCATTTCGGGGTCAACGTGAAGAGAAATGGGGATCATTTCGGGGTCGGTATCATTAATCAATTTAGAAGACTGACCGAAGCACCTCTATCCCCTGACCAAACGAGTGAGATGTGACTTGGATCTGAAGGTGTGGTCGCTCTTCAAGCAGACTAATGCATAAATGATTCAGCAAAGCACTGAAAAAATCCATAATCCTGATCATCAACCACACGTAATAGCAATGTAAACCTACCTCTACCCATGCCGATATGATATTATTTCCTGGAAGACGACTTCCCTTGATCTGACGATCATATTGATGATTTACGGAAAGAATCACAACTGGCGATTCATAGAAGGTCGTATTGAAAGGTACTTCCTGTAAATAAGAAAAATCAAGAACGTTTTAAGGCGATGAATTAGTATGTAGCTCTTTTCCCATTATTTTGGGCCATCCTCTATAAACCTTTCACTTCTCAGAATAATCTCTCAGTCTAAGATAAGATGCAGGGCTAGCTATTTTCAATGAATATAAAGCAGATACGTTTCAAGACAACCCATACTATTCTTTGCTGAAGAAACTCGAGTAACTCTATACAAAAAGCAGGTAGCACAGCAATGTATAAGTGTACGTACAGCTTTTTGAGTCCTCACGAAAACCGACAACCATAAAAAACAACGAGCTGATAAACTATTCCTTAATTTGTGTAACGACCTCAAATCGGCGCGTAGACTAGTCGGACAACAGCACTTATCACTTAGCACTTATGTTATTAGTTTTTTAAGCGACCGCTATAAGGTTGGGTCGGCTGGCATAGTACAAAGTTCTAACTTTTACAGATACACTTCAGTGATTATTGTCAATGACACGAAACGAGTTGCCAAGATTTAGCTTGTAATTGTCACTAAAGGGAGAGCAAGGGTGGCACCCGCACTCTCCTCCCACCAATGTAGCCGGGGAACAAACCCGGCGTAGACGCGTCATCAGTGGTTTGAAATTTTTGTTGGTTCTCTCCTTTGCTCCAAGAGGTTTTTCTCTGGGTGCTCTAGTTTTCCCCTCTCCTCGAAAACCATCATTTCTAAACTCTCATGAGGTAAAATTTAGAAATACCAGTTGTTCTGAACTTGTGCAAATCTATAACTTTTTAATTGGATGTTTAGTTCATTCATCACTATTAATATAACTCAAGAAACAGGCAAAATAAGTACGAACGGTAAGGTGGAAACAGCCAAGGAGTTAATAGATGATAAGGACAAAGACTGAAAAGTATTTTTAAAATTCGTTACTTTATTGGCAATCAGCTGTCCACTAAATAACTGTGCAGTAGTTATTGAAACTGTTACTGTTACTGAGATTGACTGAAAGTTTCAATCTTACAAATAACTGTGCTAAATGTTGAAATAAAGTAGTTTTCACCTGACAAAAGCCATAGTTGTTTTGGGCTGATGGATTTCCACTGTTTGCAAAATACTCTTTTCCTGTAATTGTAAAGTTGAGTTGACTTCCATTGCCAGTGAATGCGAACTAGTCCTGGGGCAAAAAAAGTGTAAAAAGGTAAAAACGAAGAAAAGAACAGATTAAACTTGCCATCTTTTAGACAAGAATGGTCAATGACATTTTCTGAAAGTTGGCAGGATTTTTCAGTGCCATCATTACATATTCTACTTGCAACCTCATTTCTCTGTACTCTGCAAAACTTGAACAGGCTGCCCCTTAAAAACACCCGCACCAAATCAAGATTGATCAGTTTATTTTTTCTTAATTTCTATCTTTAAAAAACTTCCTATCAAAATACCTCGATAATGCTCTGGTAGGTTTTGCTTAAACTTCGCGAACATTAAGACAGCTATTAGAAGTTCCCGTAAACGATTCTCAGTGTTGAACACATCATTACGTTGTCATGACAACAGAGATGTCAACGTCACACTAATCAAAACATATTTTCAGCTTTACCGAATAACAACGACGCAGGAAATACTCAAACATGGACTGTATTACCCCTGAAAAATCCAGTCGAGCCACCTCTACTTACCCATTATTCGTAACAATATGACATCGACACAAAACACTGACGTCGCGACGTGAGAGACAACAAAAATATTTCACCCCGAATAACGCAGCACGTGAAATAACATGGCACAAGTCGTATTTGCAAACGTCATGCAATACGTCATGCACCAGTGCGTGATCCGAGATGATAGTACTGTATAGTCCGTGATCTTTCACTTTATTGTTTAATTACTCGAGCATAATACTTCTCTTACCACAACTGCATCTTGGTGTTTTCCATCAAAGGGCAAGAATTCCCTTAAGCACACTTCAAATCCTCCAGAATTGGCGTTTTCTAACCATAAGTACATAGCATCATTTGGCTTTGTACTGCGAGTGTACTTGACAGAGACAAATACATTAGGCTCGGAAGCAAAGTTCTGCAAAAAATAATATATAGGCAAATGAAAAACTATTAACCAAAAAAAATAAGCAACATTTCCTAGAAATCAAATAAGAGTCAATGTTGTTCTCATGGAAGCTACACTTAAATGAAAAGGAAAAAGGAATCATGGATCAATCCAAAAATAAACCCCGCGGCTTATATTTTTCAAAGGTCCTTTTTGAGGGGCTTATTTTTGGAGGGGCCTATATTCGGAGGGGCTTATCTAAGGAGGAAGATTTGCGTTACAAAATCGATTGAGCTTCTCTTATAGATGGAAATAAATTTACCGTTTTTGCTTTGTTTAACTCTGTATTTGAGGGCAATTTTCCAAGTACAAGCCCCCGGGGGGCTTTTATTTTGAGGGGTGATTTAACGGAGGGTTTTTTGCGTTAGCGGTTTAGGGGGCATATATTTGGAGGGGCTTATTCATAGAGGGGCTTATTTTCGGAATTTTACGGTAATCTAATTATGCTGGCTCGAGTTTCTTTTCATCCCCTTTTTCTGCGAATAAATGCAAAAAGCAGGGCGAAATCAATCATATTTACCACATTACTAAAAGTTACAAATAAAAACTTTAGTTTTCAGCTAAGCTTTGTTACTTACAATGTGAAAATACTAAAATTTCAAGTAAATGAAGATAGCTCTATTTAATTTCCTGATTCACTACAGACACATCAATACATTCAACACGGCCAAGCATCTCAATCACACCACCAAAGTAAAAGCCCAAGCATGAAAGCTACACACATGTCCAATACTCTCGACCAGATTCCAGTGGACAAAACCTGGAGTCCGACGGAGTCTAGTCGAAAAATGAAACCGGAAGTTCAGTAGAGTCCACTTGAGTTACCGGAAGTTTAGTCATGACATGAAACCGGAAGTGTAAACAATACTTAGAGGAGCGTTGGAAAGTCGTCCGATGGAGTCCATCGGATCCATTGGAAACACATCGATTCCGATGGAATCTCAGGAAGTCTAGTCGTGCCATGAGTCAAAACAAGCACACTGCACGTGTAACATAACTCGTTCTTTAAGCCCTAAGTCGAGAATGGCAAGCCTAACAGGCAACAGAACTTGTTCTTAAAGCGATGAGTCAAAACAAGCACGCTACACAAAAATAATAACTCGTTCTTAAAGCAATGAGCCGAAACGAGCATGCTACGCGAATGGCATAACGCGTTCTTAAACCCACGTGTCGAAACAAGCACGGTACCCACCTAACATAACTCGTTCTTTAAACCCTAAGTCCCCTAGGCCCTTAATTCGAGACGGACTGGCACGCTTAAAGCCACGAGTCAAAACAAGCACGGTACCCACCTAACATAACTCGTTCTTTAAACCCTAAGTCCCCTAGGCCCTTAATTCGAGACGGACTGGCACGCTTAAAGCCACCAGTCAAAACAAGCACGGTAAAGCTATGAAACGGGGCAAAAGCCCAGCGAAACGAGGACAGTACACAAGTATATGCTTCGTTCTTTAATGGTAACTATAATATGAGCTACACTTGAGTAGAATTATTAAAAGAAACATACTGGTACGCGGTAGGCATAACATTGAAACTGACATTACATGGATACAAAATGTATGAAGTTATTGAACAGCTGAAGTTTTAAACCTGAGCAATATTGAATTATTATTTGTTTTGTAAAATACTTAGTAAAAAACATTAAGTGATAAAAAGCTATATAAAACATTACATAAATCAGTGCTGGTCACTTCACACATCAACCAGCTGTAGACAGAAATTGAAGCTGGATGATTCTAGATCTCTTCCATAAGGGCCCAATTCAGAAAAATGAAAGAAATATGCTTTTTATCATATTTTTATAAACGCCAATGAAATATTGGGTGAGCTTGTGTTCGAAAACATGATATCTTCACATGTCAAAATAACAAGTAAGTTATCTTTGCATGTAGACTACGAGTAGTCCCCCATTTTTCCTCAGGGATAGTAGAGCGAGCGAAACGCGAGCGGGCGTGAAAATCACCCCACGCGCGCCTTTTCTCGCGTGGGGTGATTTTTACGCGCGCTCGCGTTTCGCTCGCTCTACTATCCCTGAGGAAAAATGGGGGACTACACGTAGTCTACTTTGCATGTGAAAAGATCACCACTGCTATGGTACAATATAACAACTCACACCTTTTACAGAAAAAAAATTATTCATTTAATAAGTGAAATGGTTAAGTATTTCAGTGGTATAAAATAAATGGAACATATTGCATGGCCGCTCGGAAATATGAAATTTCTCTTCTCATGTTGAAACAATATTTCACTGCTTCCAGCAAGGCTTACCCTTCCTTCTCTGTTGGATTGCTATTAATCACATCTTTGTTGAGAAAAGCATGGACAAATTTCTTATAACAAGTTAGAGTTAATTTGCGTTTTTCATGTAAAATCATGCATGCCCAACCCTATTCTGCACCCTACAGGAAATATGTTGGATATATGCACGCAGTTTCAATATGTAAAGGGTGTGGGGAAACAGTGATAGATTTAGTACAGGGTATTTTTCAAAAGGGTAGCACCTGGCTATGAGTCAGGGCACAAATAAATTACAAATACTCAATCATTGTTCCAAAGACTTTCAATGCAGGATTGTAGCTTTTATGCTGAATATTAGACAGTGGTATAACATCTTAAGAAGAGACAGTAAATTCCTTTTAGCTTGTGTTTTGCTTTCCCCCAGTGTAAATGAAGAGGTGTTCTCACAACAATTTACCCATCATAACCTTAAAATTTATATAGGTCTTGTGTCCAAAAATTATTGATGTGACTTATACACAATTTTAAAGAAAGCATTCTTTGGAGCAATATCACATGGCTAGGCTTGATTTCCATGCCCTAAATGTTGTCACACATGACCTACATTGGGGAAACATAGCATCTGCGGTAACAACCACAAGCTAGTAAAGGTCTTTACTATTACTTCTCCTCTAATAACTGTACTTAACAAAAAATTTTCTTTGGCATTGTATCATGCACTGTATTTTATTAGCTTTATAGCCACTGCACTGCTTTCATCCCATTCTCAATGCCCTTGCCAAAGGAAGCTTTGAAGAAGAGGGAGAGTGAGCACAAATATTCAGTACAGGGGGCCAGAGGAAAAGACAAAAAAACCATGTAACATTGATTTAAAAATTGCAAAAATAATTATGTTCCAATTAACCAATCACTTCCTGCTATCCTACTATTTAAAAGCTTTCCCAATATTTCCCCACCCAAATGAAGCCAGTAACAGTGTCCATTGAAAGAAAAAAAGGGTAGCAATAAAAGCGAATAAAGAAGGGAAAGCGAAATTTGTGACTGCAGCTGTGTTACTTTAAAACCACGAGACCATCTCATGCTTTCTATGCATGCCCCAACTTTTGAAAATAACATTTTCAATTTGCATCTGTTACTGAACGCTGTGAACTACACGGCCTTTAAACAGTCTTCTGGTAAGATTTAGCTCATAAGCCAGACAGTGACTACAAAACGAAGCCACTAGCTTCAAAACAAGTTTCCCGGCAAAATTCCCAGGAGAGGAATGGGATAAAAAACAAAACAAAAACAACAAAACAACGACGAGCTGAACTAAAAGGATAACTATTACAAAGCAGACTCAGGAATGAAAAAAGGTTTATCAGACTGCTTTGAAGGGGCTGGTCTCACTTGTCCGTTTTCATCAGCCAGCTCTAGGAACTCCCGCACCTGGGGCTGACTGATGCCTGGCCTTTCCAAAGCTTCCAGCAAGGCCCGTCCCTTTGCCCTTCTTTCACCTGTCACTATCTGTGCCTTCTTCAGGAATCGCCACCTTCTGCAAATAAGACCTCACTTGTTGTCTTCATTGTCAGAATTGAGGTGGGATAACAGCTTTAGTAGGTACAGGGGAGATTTCTGATCATTTTTTGAGATATCCTCCTTGTTCCTAATGTCCTTGGGGGAACCAGACCTGATAGGTTTCTACACTTCCTCATCTCTCTTTACCTATGAAAGATTGCAAGAAAAAGGTATGACAGAGAAAACAAAATTAAATACGGTGGCTTGACTGGATTTTTTAGGGGGAATACCTTCCAAGTTTAAGCATTAACTACATCAGCACGAGCAAAGATATGGGAAAAAGGCTACCACAACATTCCTGTATTATATAAACTTCTCAAACTCATTAATAATTCATAAAGAAAATTCAAAGGAAATTAATGTTTAATGAGTGTTTGGATATCGGATGAAAAACTGCTCATTTTTGCATCCTTAATTTCTCCGTCAAAAATGATTTTGTTTGAGAAGAAATATCAAACATTCGACACAGTGTTTCATCACCAGATGAAACACCTCGAAGTTCGTCAAAAATACTCCGCTACGCGTCGTATTTTCAACTCTCTTCTCGGTGTTTCATCTGGTGATGAAACACTGCGTCTCATGTTTGATATATTACATGAAAATTTCTTATTATCTAGGTTTTATTGCAAATGGAGTCGCCATGGCAACCTAATGAAACCAATATGTTTTTTATTTATTTTTGTGTTTCTCTGTACCAGGAGTGTTTTTTAGCAAAGGCTTAAGGGAGTATGTACCTGCCATAATTGCTTCAATTATAGCAAAGTTTGAACAAATTCTGTGAGAGCATTTTGGAAATTTTTTGAAACAAGTTTTTAGAATCATAAAAACAGTGAAATAGCATGCTATATATCCACACAATTAGCTAATATGTTAAGAAAATGTTAAGCTTTCGAAGCACGGTTTCATATCATAATGATTTGATTCCATTCAAAACTGTGTACAAATAAAAAGAGGGGAATTGCTCTGGGCGAACGCGAGTGAGAAGAATTTTATTAACCTGCATTCAGCTGCTTTTGTTACAGTTCTTGCACATAATTTGGTCCATGCCTACAAATTTCACATTATTCAAAAAACCACTAGATAAATTTTTTCATAAACTTACCAATCTCAAGGTCAATTGTTAATAAATATACCCTGCAAGTTTCAAGAACATTGAAAACAGTGAAGGCTTTTAAAAAGGGCCTCCAATATAACCAGGGTTGTCAGAAAGTTTTGAAGTAGATGACTGAGTTGTCAAAGTAAGCAGCCAGTCCAGGGATATTTTATTTAAAAAAGGTCATCTGCAAAGAAATGCCAAGCAGAGTAGCCGGCTGATACTAACCAAGAAGGTGGCACTTTTCACCGGCAGCCGGCTACTTTTGACAACCGTGTATAACCATATTTTCCCTTAGTGAGTGTCCTCATTATTCAGTGGCGTTGTTTTCAAGTTTCATATATATGCACACGAACAATTAGCAAAAGAAATAAATTTACATTTAAAAGAACTCTAAATAATTACTTTCCAAAGAAATATCCGGAAAATGCTAATAATTGCCAGGGGCACCCAACAAGGATATAGTTCAAAACCACTTAACATAGCATTGTTGAACGTATTTTAGTATTTAAACGGTTGTTATAGACATATTTTTATCCCCTAAAAACTTTTCATCTGTTCGGATTTCCTAGCTGAAAGTCTAGTGATCCGAAAATTATAGGGATCAAAACTTACCTTTTCGAAAATTTCAGCCAGGAAAAGGCTCCCGAAAATTCTAGGTGGCCTTTTTTAGGGTAAATATCCGTTTAAAATGGGTAATTATACCATTTTGTAAATGTTCGAAAATCCTAGGAGAGGCAGGCAAGCAAGAAATTTTACAACAAATGTTCCGAAAATTCTAGTTCTCAAATCGTCTTCCGAACAGATATTTTCCCGAAAATTGCCGTTGGGTGCCCCTGAATTGCCTTGTCTCATGGATAGCAGTGAGAATCGAAACGGTGAACATCACGGCTCATCATGTAGGATGTAATACAACTAACTACATGTATGAGAGAACTACTGGAGAACTGACAATTTGACCAACAATAGACGACTGTTTAACTGTGACAATAGACAGATCGATTACTGATTACGAGTCTTCATAGCCAATAACATCACGGCTTAACTGACAGAGGACCAATAACATTGCAACGTAATTGACCAACCAGATTAATAACCAGAGTATAATACAGGGTTCGTACACCACTGGTCCATCAAAATTCCAGGACTTTTCCAGGACTTTCAAGGACCATACACTACTAGGAGTATGTATGTGAAACACCATGTGAAAAACGTGTGAAAAATGTCCTATTTTCACACTTTTTTCACACATTTTTCACACGTTTTTCACACACTTTTTCACACGCATTTCACACACATATTTCACGTGCATGTGAAATTTTGCATAGTGAAATATATGTGAAAAGGGTGTGAAGCGAGTCATCCCTTTCACACATATTTTCACATTCACTTCACATGGGGTTTCACACAGGCTTTCACATGTAAATCCTCATTTAAATTCACACATATTTTCATACACTTCACATGGGGTTTCACATGGTCTTTCACATGTACTTAATCCTCACTGAATGGCAAAACATCTAGAATTTCACATGCTACTAATTCACACATTATTTTCACATACACTTCACATGGGGTTTCACATGAGCTTTCACATGTAAATCCTCAGAGATCGGAGATCATGAATGGCAATAGAATTTCACTACCCTGCGAGCAGAGGTTTGTTTACACGTAAACAAACCAACTACGCGACAGACAAGCCACCCAAACGACTTTGTAAACGCTAAAAGCCATGCAAGAAAGAAAACTCCGCTTGCAGGGTAGAATTTCCCATACCACTTCACACAAATTGGGTATGTTGTTTCACAAGCAGATATTCAGTAAATCAACTAGCTTAGATCAATTTACACACAAATTTACATTTTCACTTTCCGCTTGCAATAAATTTGTCCGAAGTACTGTCAACTGCATGCATGGTTGTGTTTTCATATTAGCCTGAGTATCAGGCGTTTCTGGGGAAAAGGGGAATATATAGTCACAAACAACTTCAGTTTATAGCCTGATCTGTTGGTTTATTTATAATTTTATGGTATTTTCAGAAGAACTTGATTTATGTAAAACTGGCAAAAAGTGAAAAGCAAACTGGATAGAATTGATTGGCAAAGGAAATTGGTTTCATATTATCAACATGGAGAAACTCAGTTCAACTGACTCACATGTCCCAAAATGAACTTAAATGTAAATTTAAGTTACTCCCAAAAGGCACATAAGGCTAATGGAAACATCAATGTCTAATCCTGTTTATATGTCAATATTTATTGCCTGGAGGATAATAATAAAAACAAAACTTTCTATCATGCTCAGTTTTTATACCGTTAATTCCTACATCAATAAAATAACTAATAATGTACTAATTTTTGGTTAGAAATATTTCTTATAAATTGTAATAATTATGAGAGTAAATGACATAGTGGCCAATTTACAATTTCCACTTATTAAGGAATACCAAGTTACAGAAAAGCAATCTAGCTCTCAATGTCAGTGAAAAGACAAAGTAAATAAACAACTTTGAAAAATACAAGCATGTTTATGGAAAAAAATAATGCTAAATATATGACTGCTTCTTTCAAAGTGGCTGAACAGCTTTCTGAACTGAAGGTCCACACATCAGACTAGATAGAGCTGCCTTTTATTTTTGACCTTACTGCAGATGTATGAATATTATGAATCGAAGCTCAAATAAACAAACCTACTCAAATTTTATAGGTTTAGTTCAACTCTCAAGTCATTATGAATTAACTGGAAACTGAATTGCTTCCAACTTGTAGTATACATTGCATGCATAACGGAAACTTATGCTATTTCTTCTCCTATTTTATTTAACATTGGTCTTGACAAGTCTGCCACAGCCTACTAGCGTCAGAACATAAAATTTTCAGAGTATTCCATTGACGATTTGCAACAAAGAGTACAGTTTTTTCTGCAGTAAACAAAAAAGAATCAATCAATGGCATATCTGTGCATGCATCTTAAATTAAGATGTATCTTTGAAGGTTTAAGCCTACGCAAAGTTATTAGAAAACTAGCCTGCGAAAACATCCGTTTCTCCTCGCTCTTCGCCGCTGGGGACGTTTCGCGCGAAACGTCCCTAGTGGCGAAGAGCGAGGAGAAACGGATGTTTTCGCAGGCTATTAGAAAACCAAAGTATAAGCTCTTGTTAACGAACCACGATATCAAGAAGAACATACCTTTCTGCCATAATCCAGCTGAGTTGCTGACTTGGAAACATGCTTTTTGTGAAGAATTTTGCAATTGATCACTTTCTCTCGAAAATAACATGGGTATTATTGAAAGACAGTCTTTCTATCTATCCGAAAGTAACGAAAATATTCTGTTTGCATCGCTGTGTTGCTTGTGAAGTCCGCGTGAATTTAAACTATTCAACGGAACTTCATTTTACAATTTTCTATTGGTTGACAAGCCACACGTGACATTGTAAATCAACTCGCGCATGTGCTAAAATCACGGGGAAGCCTGGGAAACAACAAACATGGCGGCTAATCTTGCGACGAAGAAAGTGCACTCGTTTGAGTCGAAGAAGCGGTTATTTTCAGCATTAATTAGAATATTCCAGTGCATTTGAAGTATTAGAAGCAAGAGAAAGACTTAAAATTGTTCGTTCAAGTTGGGAAACCTTTGAGAATTTAAGGAAATGCTGGCCTTCACTACATGAATCTAAGTTGCGACTAATTAATACGTGTTGTGGACGTTGTTCATGTTGGATAAGCTCAGGTACGGAAAGCTGATTGAACCAAAGACAACTTGAGCAAACCACGAACATGCCAGTCGTTTGCTTCAAGGAATCATTAGTTGAACGAACGGTATCAAAAGAAAACTCAAAAAGCATGCAAAGCAAGGAACTGTTCGCATGTTCAAGTGGACTTTCAATGTTACAACGAGGAACGTTACAGTAAGAAACAAAACATTCATAAAGTGTAAGTTACATATGTCGTATATGTTAGCAAAGTAAGTTTTCTGATGGAGTAATACAATTAAGTCCGTTTTGTCCTCAATGAAGATCTGTTGAAAGAATGGTTTAATTCTCAGGATTTAGCCCTCCCCACTTAACAAAAATCATGGTACACATCTTTCTAGGTGGAAACTTAAGTGGTAAGATACACAACCCACAAATTTAGATGAGACAGTTGATAAAATACATAAATTTATATAGCATGTTCTAGCAAACAATGAAGACAATGATATTTGTAAAGATGCACATGTGGATCGGATACTCGAAAGGTTTTAATCAAGCCAAATATAATGAAGAATGTACAGTGTATTCAGGGGTTTCAAAATGTTTTGAAGTAGGAGCCAACTCTGGAAAAGCAGGCGGCTGTGACAATCGAGATTGTTTGTCACAAGCTAATTGTTATGACCAGCGCAGCCAGCGATATACAGTCGAGTAGCTGGCAGAACTCTAGTCTCCGGCTTGTTTTGAAACCCCTGTGTATTTAATAATAATTAATACAGTTATTGACTGAGAGATCTGGTTGCAAGCTAGTTCGTGAAAAGAGCTTTGAACGCTAATTCCAGTCCGCTGCTTTACAAGAGGGCCCTTCTGGGGCTTGGCACTTTGGTATATTGGGGTTCACCTTTAATGGTGATGATGATGATGATGATGATTTGTAACAGCACGTTTGTTGTGATCACTTGCCTTAAAGGTCTGATGCATTAAAGTATAGTGAATTTTCTAGGTTATTAACATATCAAATCTTATTCTTCAAAAATTCATCACCCGCATAGTCAACTTAGTTTGATATTTATCAGCTATGAGCCATAGAATGCTAGATGTGGCATGGCATGAAATTTAATTTTGCAGTTTTTATGAGCCATGAAATGCCTTTCATGGGGTATTCACCAGAAATTCATGGCATTTTCATAAAAATATGGTTCATGGTCGTTGCATTTAACAAGCCCTGAAAAAAATTCACATGCTCACTCTGACGTGCCTAAAAGTGTTCACATGCATGTGAAAAATTTCACATGCATAGCATCTATTATGCATGTGAAATTTGAAGTTCACATGCATGACAGAATTGTTTCACATGTATGAAAAGATTTCACATGTAATAAAATGCTTGGAAAAAAAGTTCACACATATGACAAAAATTTTTCACATGTATTACAAAATTTCACACCCATATCAAAAAGTTCACATGCATGTGAAATGCTGATGTGGTGAACTTGTATTTTTTCCAACATTGATTTCACATGGTTCCTTTTTTTCACACACTTTTCACACCCTTTTCACACGATTTTCACACACATAGCCCTAGTAGTGATATTTACAAAAATCCAGGACCAGTAATAGCCAGGAAAACTGAAACAATCCAAACAAACCAACAAACTATGCAGCATTTTTGCTACGTTTCTGCAAGAGTCTGTTGCTTCTGGTCTATTTCGCTGTCGATTTTAGAAGCTTCTTCAGGTTTTCGTTTCGAGGAACTCCGATGACTTTTTGACTGTGCTACTTAATTACTGACCGGTTTTCGACTGTTTTTCGACCGTTTCTTTAAGAGAAGCAAATGAGCTTGGTGTTTGAGCACTTGCATCACGTACTGAAGGGCTGGAATATAAGCCACAAGACATCAAAGGACCAGGTTTGTCAGAGCTAGATGAAGATGCTGCCTTTGAAGACATAAACTGGATAATTGGCACTGACCGCTCAGCTATTAATGCTGCTAATTCTTTGTGCTTACTCCCTCTCTTGTGATTTTTGCAGGGCTGTCAACCCCCCACGTCTTCAAATATTGAGAATTGATAGCAAAGGGATGATGGATGACGTCATAACGAATGGCGCATGACGGCATTTTTGCAAAAGATACTGTTGACTCCGATCGCCCCGAATTTGCGATGACACAAAACGCGCGAAAAAGATGTTGTTGACTTGATCGGTTTACTTCCCACCAATCACATTATTGCTTATAGTATAAGAGCATACCGGAGATTACAAGGAAACGCTTGATGTTAACAGTATAAAAATAACTCAAACAACGCAGAATATTTGAAATTTTATTGTCGGAAAGTCGACTCTACAAGAAATGGCAAAATTCGGCGATTATCGGGGAGGATTTCATACTCTAACCTGGAGACTGAGAGATATGGTCCAAAATCTGGTGTCTCCCGGATTATCCGGGTGAGTTGACAGCACTGCTTCTGAGGGCGGATTCCCCCATGTTTGAGCAGTCCAATGATTTTTGGCACAAGCGACAACGTGCTTTGTGTTGAGAGCTTGAGTCTTGTAATATCCAGTCTTTGTATATCACGTGAGAAGTCCAGTTATCTTTGAAAGTACACTTCCCAGGCATTGTTCATTCAGCTTAATCACAAGGGCCGGAAACAATACTTTTGAGTACGTTTTGACTTCATTTAAAACAGAACGAAACAACGGCGCCATTCTCATCCAGATACAAACAACAAAATTTTCGAACATGGGGAGCCCGTAAAACCGCAGACTCTGAACAGTCAGGTTTTGGGATTAACGACAGGTACGATTTTGCAAGATTGTACACATTCATTTGTCGCCAACAAAAAACTTGAAAATGTGAGCGAAGAAAATGAAAAGAAACTTATTCACAGTCCTAGGAAAAGTCTAATTTTCCAGGACTTTCAAGGACCAACACATATTTTCCAGGTTTTCCAGGCCTGGATTTTGAAATTTTAAATTTCCATGACTTTCCAGGTTTTCCAGGACCCGTACGAACCCTGATAATACCATCAACTGACGTGATACAACTCACTTTGACTCTGAAGATGACTACCACACAGGTTGTCGAAACGTCAGTCACTGTCAACAACAACAGTCCTATTCAGGACTACGTTCACCCGGACAATCAAACTCAACCTGCTTTTGAAATGACTCCTGGGTTCAAACCTTTCACAATTAATTATCTTACTTGGGTTACAACATCACAGCAACTTTTAGAAAGAGTTGCTGTGATTTTCTTAAAAGATTAGCTAGTTGTGTGGATAGCATGCTATTTCACTGCTTTTATGATTCTTAAAACTTTGTTTGAAAATACACTGTATTTCAATTGGCAATTATGGCAGGTACATAATCTCTTAAGCGTTTTCTTAAAACACTCCTGGTACAGAGAAACACAAAGATAAATAAAAAATGTAATGGTGTCATTACATTGCCATGGTGACTCCGATAATTGCAATAAAACCCAGATCATAAGAAATAATACAGTTGGGGTAACCTTTTTCCCATGGATATCTTTACTCATGCTGACATAGTTAATGCTCAAAATTGGGGGGTATCCCCCCTAAATCCAGTCAAGCCACCTTAATTCTGGCTCTGTTCAACAAACTCTTAAAATAAAATTTTTAACAATTCCAAAGTCAACAGTAACATGTATTACAGTACCTCACTCTTTTTCTCTTGAGGGCATGACAAGTCATAAGAGGCCCAGTAGAGGTCAAATATCTGACATAAAGAGGACATAGCTTGATCATCCTGTTTTGGCTTGAATGTGTTTTCTAAAATAACATAGAAGAATTCCTCACATCAGATGTTGCCAGTGAGTTTCTTTTTCTATCTGCTTTTACCCACTGCCATAAGAGTTTCTGAGTTGCAAAACACACCCTAATACCAGACTCAGTTTGATTGGAGGGGGAGGGTGATATTCTGCAGATTAATTTTGTTGGAAAAAAGTTTTGTAAGAAAATCTCTCTCTGATCATGAGCAAAAAATATAGTATCAAGGTCATTTCATGCCAACATAATTACTGAAATTTGTTTAACACCTTCTGGTAGTTTATTATTCAAAATCAAGACAAACTTGCAGAAATTATATTCTATACCTGATGCTATATGTGGTGTATATGCTGTAGCTGAAATGCATTCTTGTCTTAAATCAGAGCTTTCTTTAGACTAATTTTTCTGTGCTGGAGACTTTCATTCTATTCCTCTAAACTACAATGAACAAACTATTACTCGTGTTATTGTAATAATAAACTTTTAAGAGTATCCTTTCACTAAAATCTGTTATATTTGATTGTTGCATTGTCAAATAGAAGTCCATGACAGAAAATAGCATTGTGTACATATTTATGTTGCTGATTGGGTTCTCCCCACTTTGTTCAGGTATAGCAGATAACAAAAAGTAAATACTTTATGGAAAATGGAGTAAGTTTGAGGGCATTTAAAAAAGATCATTATTTTCGATTCAACATATTTTGCTTTTTTTGATTGGTTGCCCATGGGAAAATTTAACCTGAGATCAGGTCCAATTTTAGCAGTTCTCAGAGCATGATCTCAGGTGAGGGAAAATTGGAATTTTAGGTGACATCTTTATTGCCTCTAAAAATATTACATGGCCATGGTTATATTTCCACTCGAGGGGTGTAATTTGCAGGTTGCAGGTCAGAATTTGGTAAAAAAATGCCCTGAACGGTTTACAGATCTTCCCAAGCTCTTAAAAACAGAACATTACAATGATGTTTTGGTGATATCATATTCTTCACAGGGTTACGCAAAAGCGGAAATATCAGATCTCAGTTCTATAAATTGATTCTTTAGTCCCAGGTCTTTCAAGGCAAGAAGGAAGATTTAAAATTGTCAGATCAGCTGATCTCATCACTCCTGCCAAAGCTAGCATATATAGTTAAAGAAAAGACCGGTTCCTCGTCGCTATCATTGTCTGCCATACCTACGATAGAAAAGGAAATTACACAGCCAAGGTGACCCAATTTATAAGTGCACTCGACTAAACGCACAATAAAGTTTCATCTAAGTTTAAAAGCAAAAACAAATTTCACTGAAATCCATGTTGGATGGACGTTGTGGATAGCCAGCACTATTCGTTATTCTTTTTTTTTTTTTAAGTGTAAAGCGACAAGACAAAACAAAAATATATGATCTCAAATTCCAACCGAGTTGGAGAAATTCTGATTTGTAATGCAGTGTGGTACTATGGCCGGAATTGAATTTAAAACTTACCTCTTTGTATACAGAGGGAATCGCAAAATCTAACTCCCTCCAAACAATTATTTAAAACCTTCCTTCTTGCCTTGAAAGGTCTGGAACTAAAGGATCAATTTACAGAACTGAGATTTGAAATTTCCAGTTTTGCATGATCCTGTCAAAAATATATTTATCAACAAAACATCAGGGGCATAGCTAGGAATTTTCAAAGGGGGGATCACACCGTGTCACACCCAGGGTACTTTTGCATGTAGTTTGGGGTGTGGATTAATTTATGGTGAGTGTTTTGGACGTCTAAAAGTAAGTTGGGCGTATTTGTACCAATGATAACAATGACAATTTACCACAAAATAGTGTGTCAAATACCCGGGGTGGGGGGCAGGGGGAATGTTGAAAGTTTCAATTGATCAGCACATAAGGTTTATGCTTCATTAATATGCTTTTATTATGAAAAGATTCGTCATTTTTAAAGAACTGAGGAGTTCCAAACCATTTCATAAACGAACCTAGACTTGCACAATTATCATCACTCGGGTAAGTAAATGTTAAAAACTACACTTCAATACCAGCTCTAACACATTATAATGAATTGCCAACTGGTCTACTTGCATGTACTTGCATGCAGTGGTGCGTATAGTAACTGTAAGTACATACAGATAATGAATAGTGGTATTTTCCTGGCTACTTACTTTTGGATCAAAATCTCAGGCAAAAGACATCTCTTTCTGAGGGATGCCAAAGTCCTTCTGAGGGATTCCATTTGCAACACACCTCCTTCTAAGGATACCAAACCCCTTCTGAAACGTCTCCTTCGGAGGGATGCCAAAATCCTACTGAGAGATTCCATTTACGAGTTTCAAAATAGATAACTCCGTCGATTCTTCCCTTGGAGGAATTCCAAATTCGCACTTCAGGTAACGTTTTTGCTTTCTTATGCTGTGATTTAATATCGAAAGATTCCACATTTTCAAGGAACAGTGGAATTTAAGATAATTCCATATGCCTTTTCCTAGCCGTTCGAATTCTTTACTCGTAAATTCTTTTAGAAAGTCAATGATCGAAAGATGCGCCATCTTGGCCATTTTGTCGATCAGGCAACTCTTGTTTCTAGTCCCCCTCGATCGCATCCTTCGCGTTCCCAACAGTTCGCGTTACCTGATCCTGTAGCACGCTCACTTTGTCAAATCTAATTGACTTGTTTCACTTCTCCTGGAGTATAACAACGAACTAACATATCGAAATTCGGGAGCTCGACGAACAGAGAACGCATATCGCTACCGCCATTCGCTACACAGATATTGTTATACTGAATTATCTCAAATACGAGTTCGCTTTTAAAAAGAAATTACCTCATGATGCGATGCAGTTTTTGATGGATGATCGGACTTCACTAGCCTTTTCTCGCGAACCAAACAATTAAGATTACATACCACATTTTCCCGACCTCTTATACACCTCTCCACTGCAAAAGACTGATGCAGTAGACTCCGTTTCACACTTTTCCACCTCGTTCAACATGATGACAATTTTTGACCTGGCGTTACAAATAGAAAATGTTCTTCTCCAGGCATTCAAATCTATTCGAATCTAATAGATACAATGGCTTCCATTGGGACGCCTTTTCACCCCCTTATACAACAGGAGTGGAATTATCTAAGTCTCTCACGAATAGAAAAATGTACTTTTCCATCGGAATCTATTCGTTTCCAATGGATCCGATGGACTCGATCGGAACGACTTTCCACCCCCTCATGGCATGAGTGGAATCCATCTAACATGAGTGAAATCATTCTAAGTCTCTAACGAATGGAAAATGAAGTTTTCCATCGGAATCTATTCGTGTCCAATGGATCCGATGGACTCCATCGGAACGACTTTCTACCCCCTCATCCAACATGAGCGGAATTTTTCTAAGTGTCTCACGAATAGAAAAATGAACTTTTCCATCGGAATCTATTCGTGTCCAATGGATCCGATGGACTCCATCGGAACGACTTTCCACCCCCTCATCCAACATGAGCGCAATTTTTCTAAGTCTCTCACGAATAGAAAATGAACTTTTCCATCGGAATCTATTCGTGTCCAATGGATCCGATGGACTCCATCGGAACGACTTTCCACCCCCTCATCCAACATGAGCGGAATTTTTCTAAGTCTCTCACGAATAGAAAATGAACTTTTCCATCGGAATCTATTCGTGTCCAATGGATCCGATGGACTCCATCGGAACGACTTTCTACCCCCTCATCCAACATGAGCGGAATTTTTCTAAGTCTCTCACCAATAGAAAATGAACTTTTCCATCGGAATCTATTCGTGTCCAATGGATCCGATGGACTCCATCGGAACGACTTTCTACCCCCTCATCCAACATGAGCGGAATTTTTCTAAGTCTCTCACGAATAGAAAATGAACTTTTCCATCGGAATCTATTCGTGTCCAATGGATCCGATGGACTCCATCGGAACGACTTTCTACCCCCTCATCCAACATGAGCGGAATTTTTCTAAGTCTCTCACGAATAGAAAATGAACTTTTCCATCGGAATCTATTCGTGTCCAATGGATCCGATGGACTCCATCGGAACGACTTTCCACCCCCTTCATCCAACATGAGCGGAATTTTTCTAAGTCTCTCACGAATAGAAAATGAACTTTTCCATCGGAATCTATTCGTGTCCAATGGATCCGATGGACTCCATCGGAACGACTTTCCACCCCCTCATCCAACATGAGCGGAATTTTTCTAAGTCTCTCACGAATAGAAAATGAACTTTTCCATCGGAATCTATTCGTGTCCAATGCATCCAAACACTTGGTAGGACTTTACACCACGAGACTTCCAGTTTTCCGATGGAAAGCAAGAGGATACGACTGGATTCTGGTCGACAGTATTGGACAACCCTCGAAAGCTAAACATAACTAGACTGAGAGAATTAATTTTAATTCCTGACCCCTATTGTCCAAAAATAAAAACTCCTGATATTTGATTTGTTCAGTACAAGAGAGGATATCCTCTCTTGTTTAGCATCATATTCTTAATAAAGTGCGATTTTAATTTTTTTTTTTGGTCTTACTAAATTAAAGAATTATTGTCAGTCGATTATCTAACCTGAGAAAAGGCCACCTTCTCACATTTGGTTTCTGTTGTCCATATTCCGCTAAAAGTAACGCTCCCATGCGTTAACATGGGTTTGTCCTGAAACGCTACCCAGTTGATTACTCCAGTGTCATTTGTAGAACCTGATGCACGCGAGCATAACTGAAATCCAGCTGTACTAATGGACTCTGCCCACACGGTGGAAGGTGAATGGACAACTGAAGACTGATCTTCGTGGCTTAATGACACAAATACTCGAACCTGAAATGCGTCAGGTAAAAATATGCATTAATGAGAAATCAAGACAAGACAAGACAATATTTATTTGGGTCTTATAGATATAACACCTGATGCATCAAGTGTTTACCAAACAATTTAAAATTACGACCTTCTATGTTATAACATCATATATAACAAGTTGTTACAAATAGCAATAGTTAGTAAACAAAACTGCCACCCTTAATTGACGCCTCCACCCCTCCCCATCCCCAATCCTGGTCCTATTCGGATTAGATATTTTCCAACCTAAATTTATCGTCAGAATCCTCTGACTTTCTTGTTTTGTTTAAAAACAACGACGCATTTTAGGGATTATGGAGCACTTGAATATACCTATGTGCACTAAATTCGCTGAGGTCATAACATCATAAAAGCCACAATGTTGGCAAATCAAAATTTGTCAAGAAGATAGTTTCTAATGAAGCTTATTGCTGTCTGCTTCTATTAGAAAGTTTTCGCGAACCCATTAGAGGAAGCCACTTTATAATTTCTTTAGTAGGGTTTACTTACGGTTCCAGATCCACTAAATGTTTGCGGAAATACCACGTTAGTGCAGCGTGGCAAGGTACAATGTTGTGGCGCCTCACATCCACTGTTGCAATTCCATCCTTGACGCGTCTCTGATGCGTTTAGTTTGCCAACTTGATACGAAGTGCCTACAACAATATCAATAAAATAATGTTACACTGTATTATTTTTTTTATTTTATTTTTTTTTTCACTGTATATAAGTGTAAAATGGGCCAAAACATAACAGAGCTCGATGGTGCGAGGGTGTGATGTGCAAGGGGGCGTGAATACAGAGAGACGGGAGAGTGACTGTATAAGAATAGCGCTTTCCACTATTACCAAAAATAAGGTTTGTCACCTTAGACCCCCCGCGTGACTCAGACAAACTTGGCATTCTACTGCAAGGCTTTGTATCGGAAACATGCGTTTCCGACTTGAAAATTGTTCATGAAATTGGCAGTGAGCGTTTTTAAAATGCTTTTTGGGCTTAATTCCAATATATAAAAGGCACTACTGCTATAGGGAGCAAAACCTGGGCTAGTAACTCAAATAAATGGTTAAAATCAGAAAATAAAGCGACTCGATCAAAGAAGGTTACTGAAATCGGTCCCTAGCTCTGTGTCTTAGGTAGAAAGCACCGCTATGCACTGAAACATGACATAACATTATTCAGGATGTGTAATAATCCAAAACCGAAATTGCTAAAGAGAAAATAGAGTTTGGATGTACTTCTCGCAAGTCTGTGACAGAATATCTAAAATGAAAAGCACACCGAGTGACCAACATTAGCACAAACCGGAAATTGTATAAGTTTGTTCTGTTGTCACGAGGAGCCGCAAGCGGTGATATTTTTGCTCGGCATCTGGCAGCACATCAAAAAAATTTGGAATTGAAGGGCAAATTCCTAGAGTATCTTCGCCAGTTAAGCTAGAGAAAAGGTGTTAAAAAACCTCAGGATCCAAACCAACACGTCAATCAAAATATCACTTGGACCTTTTCGCTAATGAAGAGCTATCACGCGGCTAAGCTTGAATTAGACATATATTGAAATAGGAACTCGTGTCAATAAAGTATCAGAAGTGACTGGGAATCGCTCCTGGTTAAAAAAACTGGTTCACAGGGATATGCATCTCTTCTAGTTAAGAGAAGGGAATCAGTCCTGCTTTTCATGCAGAAACAGGTTTTCTTCGGGCTAACTACGAAACTTCAGCTTATTTCACTCCTTGACATTGTCAAAGCGCATTTTATAAAGATAACTTTTTCCGCTTTATCAGCTTGTTTTATTTTCTATTCCATTAATGTTTAACCTCCCTCAAAAAGCCAAATAATATAAATGCTGTTGTTAAAAAAGCGTTTTACCTGTTTGTTTTCGTGAATTCGCTGCCCAAAGATCACTATGCTCAAAGGACAGGGCAAAATTTCCTGGAGAGAGGCATTATTTTTTTTTTCCCACGAGGTTACAAAGAGGAAATGCATTGGTTATTATTAATGTAACCATCAGGTATACTCTACCCACGAGTTTACGGACAGCAAATGCAGTGATTATTATTAATGTAACCATCAGGTATGTTCTACCCACGAGGTTACAAAGAGAAAATGCAATGATTATTATTAACATAACCTTCAGGTATGTTCTACCCACGAGTTTACAGAGAACAAATGCAGTGATTATTATTAAATGTAACCGTCAGGTATATTCTACCCACGAGGTTACAAAGAGAAAATGCAACGATTATTATTAACGTAACCTTCAGGTATATTCTACCCACGAGGTTACAAAGAGAAAATGCAATGATTATTATCAACGTAACCTTCAGGTATGTTCTACCCACGAGGTTACAGAGAGCAAATGCAGTGATTATTATTAATGTAACCATCAGGAATGTTCTACCCACGAGGTTACAGAGAGCAAATGCAGTGGTTATTATTAATGTAACCATCAGGTATGTTCTGCCCACGAGGTTACAGAGAGCATGCAAATGCAGTAACAATTATTAGACTTTAGTGCAACTATCAAGTTGAGTTCCTCCCCCGGGGGGGGGGGGGGTACTGCCATATATGGGCTATATGGGTATGTGCCGCTGTGAAGGGTATGGTTTTCAAACAGTTTACTCTAGGATAGGGTATATAAATCAGAGCGTTTGGGTCTAGAATAGGGTATCATTTTTCACGAAACTGATCAGTTGGTTGAAGATTTTATCTAGACTGGGGAAACAGCTACTCTAGGATAGGGGGATTTTGGGAGTTTACTCTAGTATAGGGTAGCAAAATTCAGCTGAACTAGCTCTGGTATAGGTCAAGGGTTCCACGGTCCCAGCGGCACATCCCCACCCAGAAATTCCTAAAGTGCCCCCCCGGTTCCTCCATTAAAAGAGCTTTTTGCTAGGGTTAAACAAGTTTGGCGCGCGACCTACCACTGTTATGGTAAGAATTATCCTGAAGGTGTTAATGTTCCCGTGACAGTCTTCGCACTGAAGGTGTAAATGGTAAACCGAACGGTCGCTTTGAACATCATAAAGACCTGTCAACTTTGATGATTTAACTGATTAAATTACGGGACAGAAATTTTGCTGCTTGCGACTCCTCGTGTTTATATCCTTTAGTACTAAGTAGCGTAACATAAGCACTCGAAAAAAAAATAAAAAAACTTGAGCAACCCTTGCCTATAAAGTTAACCAAATGCACCGTTTCATGCACAGCTATGAAGCCCTGCTCTCCACACATTTTAACATAATTTTACCCAGAGTATTATGACACCGCATAATTATAAGAATTAAAACCCCTCATCTGTACAGTTTTTCCATGTTTAACGCTGTCTTGGTAGGCGTTGATTATTTTCAGGATATTTGTTATCGGATTTTGTTTCCTTTAACGATAAACATCTTCAAAGACGACGAAAATTTGTTGCCGAACGTGACTTTCCCAAACTAAACTCTTGTACCGGTCAGGTTTAATGTCTGAGTCACACTAGGGACCAGAAATTTGTGACGTCATTAGTAGAAAGCGCTATTGAAAGAACACAAAATCGAGAAAATATTACGTGCTGTTCGTGCAGGTCTCTCAGAGGCACCGTCAACAGCGTCGGAAATTTCAAATTCCCCCATAACTCATTGTTACTGAGTACATCCTTGTTTAAGTTTCTCCCGTTTTTTCCGCTAATTATATAAAGTGCTTAAATTCATCGGCTAGTCTTATCTGATCTTAGGCCATGTCAAGATATTAGAATAAAAAAAAATAAATATAAATAACTTGCCCTCTTCTTTGCTATCAGTCGAATACCGTTCTGTTATCGCTTCAAATGGGAACGTTTTTTTTTTTTTTTTTTTTTTTCCTTTTTCTTTTTTTTTTCCTTAAAGCCTCAGGGCAGTTTTAACGGCTATTAAAGCTGGGGTTAAAATAGATTTCCACGAAATAAAATTGATCCTCCTTTAATGTCGTTCTTACTATCGATTTGGGGATGATATTTTCAATTGCTGGGGCAAAAGAAAAGGCCTGCTGTTGAAAGCGTTGTTGTTGTTGTTTTTTTTTTTCTCGCCAACCTTTAGTTCCCATTTCTGGGAAGTTTTGAACTAGATCAGACTGTAACTAAAACACATCGTCGTTCCAAAATTAAGTAAAGCGGACTAATGACAAAATAAAAACTCAGTTTAACAAACTGACGCCAGTTTTGTATGTGTCTGTCTTCTCAGTTGATGTCAAATTGACGTTATTAAACTTTGTCAAAGCATCATTACGTCTTGCATAAGAGAGCAATTTGGATATTTTTCTTAGTAGATAGGAGGTGAATTTCCGACGAAACTAATTCAACTAAAGAAAAAACATGCATCGAAGTTTCGCATTCGTTCAGCAAATGACCGCGTCTTGCATAAATAAAAATTGTATGTGTCTGTCCTCTTATTGACCATAAAAATTAGCCAATCAGCCTGCCAGAAATAATTTAGTCTAAAAATTATGAAGTTCAATCCAGTTGTCATTGATTTTTTTTCTTTTCCTTCTTACCCAGCGTGACAATGACATGAGTAATAAATTTGTGAGGATTAAACTGACAGAGTTGTTATTACGACTCAAAAACTTTGCAATGAGGTTTAGCAAATGATAAATCTTTTTTTGCAACGGACACTTTTGAGTTGGAGGTATCTTTGACTTAGGTGGTTTTCTGGACTTTCCTGCCAACCGGAACCCATTAGAGCCGGCTGCAGATTCTCATCTAGTAAAGGGGTAAGTTGCTGAACGCCTTCTTATCTTAGCAAGTGGCGAACTAACTAAAAAAAAGACAATGAAAAAGAGAAAAAAAAGAACATTTAAATGGAAAAGACGGACCATATACGTTTGCCCGAGTTTGTGAAACAAGCTCACTGACTCTGGTAAAATAGAGAACACAGCTCCAGCTAGCCTCGGTACACTTAATCACTAAAAATATTTCTTTACAAAATAATACAGATTAAAAATGTTTGAATACATCTTTTATAGTTTTCATTAACAGAGCATACTTTTAAACAAAATATAAGTCAGGATATCCACCGATGACAAAAATTGCTAAAATTGTACACAATGTCGTTGACTTCCATGGGGCTCAATTAAGTGCTAGAAACCTTGCATATTAATTTTTTCGAAGTACAGAAAAAAAACCTACAGACGTAGAGTAATATTAGCTTAAAGAAATGTCACATTATTGTACCTTTTACAGTTGGAGCAAAAATCCCCAGATGAAGGAGAAATAAGAAGGTTACAAATTTTGTCAGCCCCATCTGCTGGATACGAGAAATGCAAGGTGATCGAGACACCTGATGATCTTTGGGGCGTCAAAACATTCATTTTATAGTTGAACGTGTGGTAAGCTCATTAGATCTATCGTGTTACTCAATAAACAAACTAAAGGTTTCAAGACCGCGTTTCAGCTAGGTATGCAATATCATCCTGCTAAGTTAAACGCTGATTGGATAATAAGAGAAAAGCACTTCAAAACAAAGAAGTCAGTTACTATAAGGTCAGAACGCAAGAGTGCGGTATTGTGTGATAAGCTGATTTGCCCTTATGCCCAGATCTGGTAAGTATATTACTTTTATCTTTGCCAAAAAACTAAAACAGACCCCCATTGCATGCGCACCATCACGAACGTTACCCCCCCCCGGGGGGGGGGGGGTTACTCCCTATAATGGCCTATACGGGGAAGCTACGCCAGAAAGGGACATTTGTTTTTTTCAGGCTTCAGGCCTATGTGAAATTGGGTAGGGATTTCACTCATGAGTTGAAGTATATGAAAGGGTAGGAAAATCTGTCATTTCGGTCTGCAAAATGAGGGCTTATAAAGGGCTTCAGAAGGATTTTGTGGCTGGGGAGAAAGTCGAGAAAATTTTCTGGTTTTGTGATTTATCCATACTTAAAAGACAGTGACTCTACAGCAGTTGAAGGGATGAAAAGTTGAAACTTGGTATGTGAAAAGGGTACCATTTGTCAATGGAAGGTATACTAAAGGGGTATACACCTTTTTCTGTCAAAAATGGTATATGAAATGGTAAGTACTTGTACCCCCCTGGCTCTGAACATAGTAAAATAACTGTAATATATATTTAATATCATCCGTAGCATGACCCGAGCTAAATAAATTAAATTGAATGGTGTTTTTGGCCGATAAGCAATGGAATCCGCTCAGATTCGTTTTAATTTTGTGCAGGACGAAACGTTATACCATATACGGAACATCTAAGAAGGGAAAATGGTTGACAAGTTCGTTGTTTCAGCGCATTACCGAATTCTTTTTGCATCTAATTAAATGAGGGAGAAAAGTCAACTGCTGCTTTCTTCAAAATCGTGCGGGTGTGCCTTTAAAATCGTGCGCGTGTGGAATAGCTCGCACAAAGGTGATTGCAGTATTTTTTTCCTCTCTCTTATCTTACATTCCCACATTTCGAGTTGCTGTAAAACCGTAATTTCGCCCTCGAATTTCATCGTCGCTATAGTAATAATGGATCGATCGGAAGTACAGGGAAACTGCTATTAAGCAGACACCTTTGGGACCTTCCCTTGTGTCCGGTTAATAGAGGTTTGTCAAAATTGCGCAATGTTTGTTAACGATTAACATTCAACGGTTACTCTGTGATTAAGTTCCATCCGTGTTGTCGAGACAGGGGCGCCCAACGATGGTTTCCTCCTAAATACATTGAAAACTATTTTTAGGCTATCCAGAGTAATTTTAGCCATCTAGAAATGCATTCTAAGCGGCGCTATAAAATTTGTATCTGTTCGTTCATTCTAGGGGAACTTGAGTCTTTTTGAAATTACAAGGGCTTGAGTGTTATTTTTCGAAAAATTTGGACAAAATTTGACGTATAACGAAAGTGAGACATTTTCTGATTCTTATAACGCCATCACATTTTTGAATCCGAAAATTTTAGGTTGCCTTTTTTTCTACAAAAAATAATCTAACTTGGGCCGTTAAATATGAAAATTAAGCTTCAGAAAATCGTAGGAAATTTATACGATATGCTTCGAAAATTGTACATAGCTTGTACATGAATGGAACGGTCATCTAAAAATTTTTAGCCGTCCTCAAGTAATAGAAAACTCTAGGCAATATTTGCTTCTCCGAACAGATATTTTACAGAAAACAGTCGTTGGGTGCCCCTGTTGAGGAAGCTGAGGAAGCTGTGCTGTACTTTGCGCAAGACTTCTAGGTGAACTTTGAGCGCGGATGACAATTATATATTGCCGAATATCGGTCTAATCTACAGTTTATTGAAATGTATTGATTTATCTTTACTAATAGACCTACTGTACGTATTTCAAGGAAGTAATCCAACACTACTTTTGTCAATTCAGTCCGGTGTCCGTTTAGTAGAGGTTTTTAACAATAGAAATTAGCCAAGTACGATTTATTTTAGTGTCCGCGTCTGCTTAACGGAGGTGTCCACTGAATAGAGTTCTTTATAAAGGGAAATATAAGACGCTAATTTCGGAACCCAGCTTGAAACAACATAGCATACAAACAGTTATAGAATTTGTCCTTGTTTTAACCCAACTATGACGCACTGTTTCAAGCAACGTCACAAGGTGCTTCTCGAGCAACTACAATTTCCCAACGTAGGCGTCAGAGATTTCAAAACTGATTTTCGATATTCCCACCTCACTAGTCCTTTCTGGGGAAATCCTTGTTAGTCAGTCTCTTCATCCGCCTACTAATGTGCCTCACTCAAGTTCAGTGGGTGACAAAATCTTATACTATAAATCTCAGGGAACAACATGTCTTTCCAGTTTCGCGAGATAATTCAAGCAGTTCAGAATCTTATTAGAATTTTATTTTACTTTAATTCCTTCCACTCAGAGGCTAGAGCAGACATGACAGAAATGATTTTCTAGAGATTACACTGACAGATTTACTTCAAGCAAATCGAGAACTTTGCAGTGGTCAACAAGTTTTCATACCATTTTCTCAACAACTAAGAAAAAATATTTTTATTAGTTCTAGCTCCAAACCAAGGTAAATTGCTCGCCATTCTCGGCTTCGTAACGGGAACCTATATAGAGGTCCTGCAGATCCTTATTTCTTACATGTAAGAAAGTAAGTTATCGCTACCATTCCGTGGTGACTGCTTTCGCGTTTTAACTAGTGGCGAGCAACTCTTGGAAAAGCAAAAAAGGACTATTATATTCAAATGAAAAACACGAACGTGTGGGCTGAAGCGCAGTTGGCAAGCCAGACTCACTTGCAAAATGAAAATCTGAGCTCGACCTACTATCCCATCGGCAGTACACTTTATCACCGAAAATAATCTTTTAGCTTCTACACTGAAATGAAGCAATTTTATAATGTTTGACGACATCTTTTTAGTTTTCAATGAATATGCTTATCAATTTGAACGAGACTTACCTATTACCAGAGAAAAACAAAGGATATTATTGCGCAGAATGGTTTATATACTCATGTATAGGTCTAAAGATTTATCATAACTTCTGTGTTATGTTATGGGCTTCAGTCCAAGTGATAAGCTCCTTAGACCTCAGTCGTGTTGCTCATATCAATAAACAAAAGGTTATAAGACTGCGTTTCAGCTACGTATGCGTACATTATATCCTCTTGTTAAGTAATACAGGGATTGAATAGTAAGAGCAAAGCACTTCACTTGAACCGAGAAAGTCAGTTACTATAAGGTCAGAAAGCAAAAGAGCGGTATTGTGTGCTAATGAACCCTAATGCCAAGATCTGGTAAGTATATTATCTTTGCTAGTGCTTACAAACTAAAACAGGCGTAATACTCCTTGGCATCATCATGAACATTATCCCGAAAGGGGTAGCGTTTTCAAGCTTCAGGTATCATGAAAGCCCAGGGATTTCACTGGTTAGAGTATAGTTGGAGGGAGAAAAACCCAGGTGTAGGAGAAACACGAATGGTAAATATTTTGTACGCTCTATCTGCTGGATAAAAGAGTTGGGAAATTGAGACACCTAATGAACTGTGTGGCTTCTAAGAATTCGTTTTATAGCTGAACGTGCGGTAAGTTCATTAGACCTATCATGTTGCCAGGCTAAGTATGCAATATCCTCTTGCTAAGTATAAATAAAACCTTGATTCGATAACAAGAGCAAAGCACTTCAAAATGAGCAAGTCCGGTAATTTTTGGCCTGTATACATGTAAGATCAGAACACGAGAAAAACGATATTGTGGGGTACTTTGTGCTCATTAATCCTTGCCAAGATCTGTCAATTTATCCTTGCTTAACAAAAACAGGTCTCTTTTTATTACGCACATTACATTGAACATATGCACAACTTAATAAAATTGTAAAAATGGTTTAATATAATCGGTAGCAGTACAGTAGCAAGCACTACAGTGGAACCTCGCCTTACGATCACTCTGTTTACACGGCCACCTTGTTTATACGAACATATTCTTGGACCGAAACGTAAAAATCACTGAGTTCACTCTTCATAACAGATTTTATTTATTTATTTATTTTTTGCACTATTTACATATAGTTTACATTGGAATTTTACTTTGTTTAAGTACCTTACGGAACAATGTCAGAAATAAAGATAAGAAGAAATTAAGGAATTAAGATGTGCGCAGTGACCAAAGTAGCTAATGCTTCCGGGTTGGTCACTATGGTCGGCAATTTGTTTCAAAATTATGACACGATATACGTGCGTTTTTTTCCCACGTATACTTGCAATCATTCCCGCTACACGATATACGTGCGTTTTTTTGCCACGTATACTTGCGTTCTTTCCTGCTTTGTGGGGTTTTTATTCCCAAGTATATGACCATTTTCTTACAAACGCGCATATATACGCGCACAAAAAAGCCCATATACATGCGTTGCAAACAAGCATGTGGTATATGGGGTTCACAGAAAGCCGTCGTATAAGAGGCACCGAATTATACCGTCAGCAAAAAACTCCTTCATGTACGATGGAGCTGAAAAGTAACTTCAGTTTGAATCAAACATGGCCGTATTGGCCGCGGCCGCGGCTATATCATTTCTCTGTCCGAGCTTTTTAAGTTCATCTTTTAGACAGGGACGAAATTCGAAAATCATTTGATAAGGGGACTGGGTGCTAGTAAAAAATGCTGTTTATTTACACTTTTAATAAATCATTCAACAAAGCCCAGGCACAGATGCCTAGTTGCTTATCTAGGGACACGTTTGGTTGTAATTTCTTTGATTGGCTGCTATTATAAAATGGTGCCATTTCTAATTTAAGTTTTTCTCGCGTAAAATGACCGTTAAAGGTCACGTGACCTAATTTACATATTCTTTTACTAGGAATCGCACAAACTTTTGAGAGGCCTTATTTTACTCAAGTTTTGTCGGGGTTAATCCTCAAAATATAGACCACCCCTCGACTTTTCGGGGGAAATTGAAAAAGCACCTAGTATGCCTTAATTTCCTTGAG
This sequence comes from Porites lobata, assembly GCA_942486035.1. Taxonomy (NCBI): domain Eukaryota; kingdom Metazoa; phylum Cnidaria; class Anthozoa; order Scleractinia; family Poritidae; genus Porites; species Porites lobata. The sequence goes on from CALNXK010000435.1 coordinate 37,829, forward strand.
ATTGCTTTTACTGTTTTATTGTCCTTGTAATCTTTCAACAGTTTTTTTTTTTTTTCAAACACATTTAGAGCTCTTTCAAAGTAACATTTCCTTGGTACCAATCGACAGATGGATCTTGCACGGCTTTCAGGTGTTAATGATGACATACGGGTACCCAACGACCTTGTTTATTTTTAAATTCGTCAGGAGTGTCTCAGATGGTTTTCTCTTTGATTTAGAAGCCTGTTTGATTAATTTGAAGCTGTTATAAAAACTGTTGATCTGTTCCTATGTCTTAACGGGACTTTGGTCGTTTTAAACGTTTTAGATGGCTATCCTGATGGGTCCGGACGACTAAGTTCGAAGACACAGTCAGAGGAGTAACTAAGCGACGTTTTGTTATACCGAAATTTTCCGAAGACTTTTTTTGTGACAATTTTCTCGACATCTTAGTAATAAAATATGAACTGGCAAAAGTCTCTGAATAACGTAGGAACGTTAGTAAAAAAAAAAAAAGGAAGATTCCGCATATCTCAGGCGACTTTAACAATTATCCTTATCCAGCTATGTCGCGGAATAAAGTCGTTGGGTGGATCCAATCTAAATTCGCGCCATTGAGCATTTCTTGAAACCGCCTAAGCCGCTAATAAGCAAAAATGGTGACATACCAATCGACTAAGGACTAGCTTACCATTCGTGGAAAATTGTACGAATCGCAAGGCTTCTTTGAGAAATCGTATTTTTTTGCCAATGGTTAGATTGGTGTGGGTGTTCTGGCGAATCCGTTTGTGTATATTCGTGACACGTGTGTGACATACCGGACGTACCTACTAAGGTTTACTAAGATTTACTGTGCAGATTTCTTGGCATGGTGAATAGGCCATTTCCGCGTTCCAGAAACTCTCACTTTAAAAACGGGGCTAAGTGCGAAACCTTCGCTGTGCAAATGAGTTTTATTTGCGTGAGAATAAAAAGTTATTTTCATATCAATGGCTTCGCAATTCTACCTCGCTTTGAAACGAAGGGTTGGGGCCACTCGAAAATGGCCTATTACATGTATTTGATAAAATTACGAGAGGAAAGAAAGAGCGCAGAGGAGTTACAGTCAACTATCTTTATAATGGACACTGTAGGGACCTTGGGTTAGTGTCCTCCTTAGGTGGAGTCCGTAATAGCGGGAGTTTACCTCAGTCAAATATCTGTAATTCTTTTTTCCTAGAAGCACCTGTCCTTATTATCGGAATGTCCGTTATAGAGGCCGCTGGTGTCCGCAAGACGAGAGTTAACTGTACTGATTACATTGATTGAAGTAAAATTTTACAGTTGCAAATACGAATCGCCTTTGCTTACTGAGAATCGAACTGTATGAACTTGATCGACCGATCAAACCGGCGTCATGTGGTCCTGTTACATACGTGGTGAAATAGTGCTCTGGAAAACCGCAAAAGGTAAGCTAACGTCTTATGACCTATCCTTTAATCAGACGTCTACCTAGGGAGTTTGCCACTCAAGGAGTACGGCTGAAATTCAGTCTGACCTATTTCAATGATCAATGATTTCCTGTGGTTTTTGTTTTTGACAGGAATTTAATTTGTCCCTGATGAGATGCTGTTTAACCTTTTCTTTGGCTCTGAGTGGAGGACCAGGAAGTTTATAAGATACATTTGTTCTGGAAAGAATCTGTTCCACTCTTGCAGAGTCTGCGAATGTGATGATTTTTTTAATTATATGTTGAATGTTTGAAATAAATGAATTGGAGTTGGTGCTATCTTTCCTTGCAGTGCTTTTTACTTAATTTTGTCTTGGCTGATTGCCGCATTACAAATGGCTACCATCAAAAAATTGTTCAACTTCTATTTCTAAGAAGAAAGGTATCCTATCGTGTCAGGACGCATATCGCAAACGAGAGCGCTCTCTGTTCGTGCTGTCACTTTCCAGGAAAATTGCCGATTTACTACACATGTACGGAATAAGCTAATTAAAGCTAACAAGTGTCTTTTTATACTGAGATCGTTAATAAGGAGGGAGGATAATACTCAGGCAGGTAGAATTAAACCATCCGTTTCTAAACAATTATTGGATGAGGTTTTTGTGATATCCACCGAGACTTCGTTTGTTTTATTATACATTGAACGAATCCTTTCTCTCTCGCTTCGACATAAAATGTTTTCAAAGTTTGTGCCAACTTTTTCTTTTCCTCTTTCACGTCATCAGCAAACAGCTCCTTTGCCACCTTCGTCGACCTTTTTGTGTTTGTGAGTCCTTGTCTTCGGCTACTTTTTCGATGCCTTGCACGGTCAACGAAGCAAACCTGGAAGTCATGTTTTTGCTTTTTCACTGACGGCAAGCAACACAAAGCGCGCGAACTTGACATGATTACCCTAAGAAATCATGCACCGCGGTCATACATGACATGATTACCCGTGACCTTAGGAGTCCTTGACATGAGTATTGTATATTCTGCAGCTAGATGACGTCCCAGGCGCTGATTTCGAAAATTCACTGTACGCTTTCGGCCAATCAGAAAAGGGATAGTGAGTTGAATGTATAATTGTGTCAATAAGAAAATTCTTAAATATGATTGGTTCTTAACAGCCCATATTTATAGCTTAATTTTGCTATGTAACTCCAAAACTGTCCGATTTGACCTGTCCGATTACCAGAAGCTATTAATCGGACAGGTCAAATCGGACAGTTAAAGAACCAGTGACAATCAAGTAGCAAATGCCACTAGCTAATGAAATTTCACTACATGGCACATGATAGCCAATCAAAATCAATGAAAAAATTGTGACCAGGTAAGCTGTCCAGCCTCAACCGGAAAAGAAAAATGGATGAAACTAACTGGTCCAGTGACATTTTTTCTTTAGGCTTTGACAGCTTGTTTAATACAATTGATTTAGAAAGCCTTGAAAGTAGAGAAAACAGCGATACAGTTCCTGAAGTCTTAAATACAACAAACGGAGAGAGCGAGCGAGCTGTCCTGGCGGAAACAACGATGGAAACAAACAACTTACCGGCACCAGACGAGTCCAGGTTTCTACATACTACCAATGAGCAAATACAAGAAACAATTAAAGAAGCAGAAAATAAGAACACGCTAAGAAGTACAAATACGTGGATGAGAGTTTGGTTAACCTGGGCAAAGTCACGTCAAATCACCGAGAGTATAGAAACAATGGCGTCCGCAACTTTAGACGGAGTTTTTATCTGGAAGTGAGAAAGCAAGACGGCTCAGAGTATGAACCGGACTCACTTAAAGTTATGCAAGCGACCCTGGAACGGTACCTATCCATCCAGAAATATCCATGCAGTCTGATAAATAGTCTGGAGTTCTCATCTTCAAGGGCTGTTCTTGAAGCAAAAGCAAAACAACTACGAATGAATGGTTACGGCAAGAGAAAGAATCGCGCCCTGCCTTACAACTCTGCCGAAGAAGAGTCCTTCTGGTCAAGTGGTCTGTTAAGCGACCACGATGGAGTGGCTCTCACAAACCTTAACTTCAAAAATTTGTCCAAGCACTTCGGATTTCGTGGCCGTCAAGACCATTACGACGCTTATGTACAAGATTTTGAAGTTGCGTGGATCCAGATCCAGGGAGGAGAATTGGCAAAGTGCGTGCGTTTCAATAAAAATCCAACAAAGACCCGTTCCGGTGGCCTTTCAGCAAAACACAGAGAAACTCCTCAAGAGATGTGGGCCACAGACGGTGGACTAAGAGATCCGGTCCGGCTTTTTGAAGAATTTCTGAGAAGGCGCCCATTAGAAATTCGAACCTCTGGGCCTTTGTACTTGGCAATAATACAGCGTCCGAAAACCGAAGATTGGTATGCCAAGTCCAGGATGGGCGAACACAAACTTGGCAGCATTATGAAGACCCTAGCACAGACGATCAGCATTGATGGAAAGAAGATTTCAAATCATTCCACCAGAAAAGCAGTTGTCGCCAAATTGAAGAAAGCCGGACAACCAAGGCACAAAATGATTCAAATCACGGGCCATGCAAACGAAACCTCGCTCGATGACTACGACGAATTAATGAAGAAGAAAGGAGAACTCTATCACATATCATAAGCGGCTATTCTGGACCATCCACAACGACAAGTTCTTCCAAAGCATCGCCGCCAAACTCGAATTCATTGGCAGTTCCACCTTCAACAGACGTTTTTGTGCCATCGAGCAAATATGCAACGTCTTCATCAACTTCGCTAGGTGCATCCATCAGCCAAGCGAGCGCTTATTCTCTCGCCCATCAGTATTCCAACGTCCAGTCTCCAATTACACGAACAAACGACCCAGCAGTCGTTTACCATTGAAACTGTCTAGTAATGTGATAGAAGTTTCATTAGTTGACCCAGATCTCAGACCATTAGTTTGCAGTTTTAATTTCTTTGTTGTTTTATCATAAATCAAATGTGGTTTTTCCATCACTCATAATCGTCGTAGCCAACTGTTACCAGCGCCGTACAAACGACTTATTGAGGAGATCAAGCAAAACTAACTACGAGAGAAAAACTGGAGAACTGACAATTTGACTAACAATAGACGACTGTTTAACTGTGACAATAGACGGATCGAAACGCACCAATCACTGATTACGAGTCTTCATAGCCAATAACACCACGGCTTAACTGACAGACGACCAATAACATCGCGACATAATTGACCAATCAGATCAATAACCAGAGTATAAGACCATCCAAAATTAAATAGGGTGGCTTGACTGGATTTTTTGGGGGGATACCTTTCAAGTTTAAGCATTAACTACGTACGTCAGCATGAGTAAAGATATGGAAAAAAGGTTACCACAACTGTATTACATAAATATGAAAATTTCTTATGATCTGGGTTTTATCGCAAACGGAGTCGCCGTGGCAACCTAATGATGCCATTATGTTTTTTATTTATCTTTGTGTTTCTCTGCACCAGGAATCTTTTTAAGAAATGGCTTAAGGGAGTATGTACCTGCCATAATTGTTTAAACAAATTCTGTGAGAGCATTTCGGAAATGTTTTGAAAGCACGTTTTTAGAATCATAAAATCAGTGAAATAGCATGCTATCTACACAATTAGCTCATATGTTAAGAAAATGTTAAGCTTTGGACACACGGCTTCAGAAAACTGCTGTGTACAAAAAAAGAGGGGAATTGCTCTGTGCGATTGTGAGTAAGAAGAATTTTATTAACCTGCATTCAGCTGCTTTTGTTACAGTTTTTGCACCTAATTTGGTCCATGCCTACAAATTTCGCATTATTCAAAAAACCCCTCGATAAATTTTTTCATAAACTTGACTACCTTAAGATCAATCGTCAGTAAACATAGCCTGCAAGTTTCAAGAACATTGAAAACAGGGAAGGCTTTTAAAAAGGGCCACCAATATAACCAGGGTTGTCAGAAAGTTTTGAAGTAGATGGTTGAGTTGTCAAAGTAAGCGTCCAGTCCAGGGGTATTTTCTTTAAAAAACGTCATCTGCAAAGAAATGCCAACCAGAGTAGCTGGCCGATACTAAGCAAGTATGCGGCACTTTTTGCCGGCAGCCGGCTACTTTTGACAACCGTGTATAACCAAACTTTCCCTTAGTGAACGTCCTCATTATTCACTGGCGTTGTTTTCAAGTTTCATAAGCACATACACAATTAGCAAAAGAAATAAATTTACATTTAAAAGAACTCTCAATTACTGTCTGAAGAAATATCCAGAAAATGCTAATAATTGACTTGTGTCATGGATAGCAGTGAGAGCCGAAACATTGAACGTCACGGCTAATCATGTAGGATGCAATACGTAATTATCTTACTCGGGTTATATCATCACAGCAACTTTTAGAAAGAGTTGCTGTGATTTTCTTAAAACATTAGCTGATTGTGAGGATAGCATGCTATTTCACTGTTTTTATGATTCTTAATACTTTGTTTCAAAATACACTGTATTTCCAAAATGTTCTCACAGAATTTGTTCAAACTTTGCCATAATCGAAGCAATTATGGCAGGTACATACTCAGCGATTTCTTAAAAAAAAAAACTCCTGGTACAGAGAAACACAAAGATAAATAAAAAATGTAATGACATCATTACACCGCCATGGAAAATCCGATTGCAATAAAACCCAGATCATACGAAATTTTCACCTTACATAATACAGTTGGGGCAACCTTTTTCCCATATCTTCACTCATGCTGACATAGTTAATGCTCTAACGTGGGAGGTATCCCCCCTAAATCCAGTCAAGCCACCTTAATTCTGGCTCTGTTCAACCAGCTCTTGAAAAATATATTAACAATTCCAAAGTCAACAATTACATGTATGACAGTAACTCACTGTAACTATTAAGTATTCTTTCTCTCTTTTTCTCTTGAGGGCATGACAAGTCATAAGAGGCCCAGTAGAGGTCTAATATCTGACATAAAGAGGACATAGCTTGATCAACTTGTTTTGGCTTGAATGTGTTTTCGAAAGTAACACAGAAGAATAATTCCTCACATCAGATGTTGCCAGAGAGTTTCTTTTTCTACCTGCTTTTACTCACTGCCATAAGAGTTTCTGAGTTGCAAAACACACACTAAGACCAGACTCAATTTGATTGGAGGGGAGGGTGATATTCTGCGGATTAATTTTGTTGGAAAAAAGTTTTGTAACAAAATCTCTCTCTGATCGTGAGCAAAAAATATAGTACCAAGGTCATTTCATGCCAACATAATTATTGAAATTTGTTGAACACCTTCTGGTAGTTTATTATTCAAAATCAAGACAAACTTGCAGAAATAATATTCTAGACCTAATGCTATATGTGGTGTATGTGCTGCAACTGAAATGCATTCTTGTCTTAAATCAGAGCTTTCTTTAGACTAATTTTTCTATGCTGCAGAATTTCATTATATTCCTCTAAACTACAATAAACAAGTTATTACTAGTGTTCTTGTTTTAATAAACTTTTAAGAGTATCCTTTCTCTAAAATCTGTTATGTTTGATTGTTGCATTGTAAAATAGAAGTCCATGACAGAAAATAGCATGGTGTACATATTTTCATTTATGGAAAATGGAGTAAGTTTAAGGGCATTTAATAAAGATCTTTGTTTTCCATTCAACATATTTTTGCCATTTTTGATTGGCTGCCCATGGGAAAATTGGAATTTTAGGTGACATCTTTATTGCCTCTAAAAATATTATATGGCCATGGTTATATTTCCGCTCGAAGGGTGTAATTTGCAGGTTGCAGGTCGCAGGTCAGAATTAAAAAATAAATGAATAAATGTCCTGAATGGTTTTCAGATCTTCCCAAGCTCTCAAAATAAAACATTACAATGATGTTTTGGTGATATCATATTCTTGACAGGGTCATGCAAAACCGGAAATATCAGATGTCAGTTCTATAACTGGATTCTTTAGCCCGAGGTCTTTCGAGGCAAGAAGGAAGATTTCAAAATTGTCAGATCAGCTAATCCTTCATTGCTGCTGTCCATCTCATCACTCCTGGCTTTTCTGGTTACAGAAAAGACTGGTTCCTTGTCGCTATCGCCGTCTGCCTTACCCACGATAGAAATGGAAATTACACAGCCATGGTGACCCAATTTATATGTGCACCTCGACTAAAACCAAAATAAAATATCATGTAAGTTTAAAAGCAAAAAGAAATTTCACTGAAATCCATGTTGGATGCACATCGTGGATAGCCGGCACCATTCATTATTCCTTTTTTTTTTTTAGTGTAAAGCAACAAGACAAAACAAAAATATATGATGTTAAATTCCAACTGAGCTTGAGAAATTCTGATTTATATATGTGCAGTGTGGTACTATAGGCAGAATTAAATTTAAAACGTACCTCTTGGTATAAAGAGGAATGCGAAATGTAACTCCCTCCAAACAATTATTTAAAACCTTCCTTCTTGCTTTGAAAGGTCTGGGACTAAAGGATCAATTTTTGCGTGACCCTGTCAAAAATATAACATCACCAAAACATCAGGGGTGTAGCTAGGAATTTTCAAAGGGGGGATCACGCTGTGTCACACCCAAGGTACTTTTGCGTGTACTTTGGGGTGTGGATTAATTTATGGTGAGTGTTTTGGATGTGTGAAAGTAAATTGGGCGTATTTCTACCAATGATAATCAGACTGTTGTTAATGGTGACTGATCAGTGGCGTAGCCAGAGGAGTGTTCCAGGGGTTCCGGAACCCCCCATTGGGCTGTGGCACTAGCTATAATTTCAAGAGGAATGAGAGTTTTGCTGTTAAAGAAAATGAGAAGAAAAAAATTAAAAGTATCACATTCTATATTTGGGGGGTTACATATACCAAGGTTTGATCAGTCTTTGCAGTAGCCTTTTTTCCTTTAATTCTATTACTATCAGGAAGATCATACAAGGCCCCTGTGTATACAAGCCTGCAATGTGTGATTCAGCACCTTTGTTGTTCTCGATTGCTTTCAATTGCATGTTGTAATGGTTTAACTATGAGAGGGCTTAATAGAAACACAGTAGAGGCATTAAATAAAAGTGAAAAGGTAGAATTAAATCAGCATTGATGTTTGCAAATCAGTCTGAGTAGTTGACTGAAACTGGGATACTAACACTAACAGCACGGCAAACTGCCTAAAACATACAGTATTCAGGAATTCATCATATGCCACCCAGGTTACCATGATGTATTGCCTTTTCCTTACATGAAAGCTACTCAGTATCAGGCTCCGAAAGCGAGACATCAATGTCTATTAGGATACCATCGGCTCTAATTTTTATGTGGCGGCTTTTCTGTTGGCAGTGCAAGTGGCTCAACGCAGAAAAAGACCTTTCTAGTAGTCCAGTTGACGGCTTGGCCAGGCTACGCAGGCTATACATTGTTACAAATTACATCAGCAGAACATGAGCGATGATTTAGCACATTGCGCAGACTTAAAAAGTAATTAGTGGCGAACATGAATGAAGCAAGAGTCCGCTGCTCTTGCTCCGATGAACATTGCATTACTCAAATTGGCCCTAAGGCCAACAATCGACACCTTTGCACGGAAGCATCCATGATGGTTCCTCCTTGCTAATATCCTAACTGAGTAAATGGCAAATCACTGGACTACAGTGTATGTTTTAATGTATTCAACGATAATCAACATAACTGTTGTAGTTAATTTTTTTGTCTCAGGTAATTTATATTTTTCTTTTGTTTCAGCTTCATTAGTATAAATTTCTATACGCAAAAACATAAGAAAACCAAAAATTACCTGAGATAAAAAATTAATGATCTACAACATAAACATTATAAAGTCTATCACACTATCCCTTCACTGGAAGCGAAAAATAGCTAGCTTCATTTGGCACTGTTATTAGAAGTTTGTGCTCAGAATCACAAAACGAAACTTCAGAGGACCTAAAGTATTAAAATTTTCCGAAAAACCCTCCGAAGATTGATTATCAATCTAGAAAAAAATACCACATTACGAACCCCTCTATGCAAAAATGCTGGCACCCCCCTGCTGATGTTTCGACAACCTGTGCGATAGTCATCTTCAGAGACAATTACTTTTTGCATTACTGAATTAGAGTCATGGCAGCAAAAATTCCTACTTTTAGCTTATGGACTCCATCGGAACGACTTTCCACCCCCTCATCCAACAGGAGTGGGATTCTCTCGCAAATACAAAATGAACTTTTCCATCGGAATCTATTCGTGTCCAATGGATCCTGGGTTCAAACCTTTCACTGTTTTATTATTCATTCAAAAAAATTCCTAGATTAAAAACATGGCTAAAGCATGCTCACCTCAATCGACCCATCGATGTTAAGTTCATCTTCGATAGTACACGTTTATGGCTTTTCAGCTCTGCAAATATTTTCCAAATAGCAGATGTCTCCCTTGGAGTTGTCTTCTTGCTGGTCTTGCCATGTTTTTAGCCATTATTTCGCCTAGTTCTTGCTCTTGAAACGAGTGAAATGTCCGCCATTTTTCAAGTTCACAACCAAAACAACTCAACCCCGTACCCAGGTCTTCTCGGTTAACGGTGCATTGACCTGCAAGAACGCTGCAATTTTGACGTCATCTCCTCGCTAAACACAAAATTCTTCCAAATTTGGTCATCAGTAACTGGTTATGGTGAATTAAACGTGTGCTTTTAGCCAATCAGAATCGGGGAAATATTTTGAATGAATAATACTCTACAATATTTTATTTAGCCTGAGGTAAATAATTCTTTTAGTATATTCACACGAAGTGATCTCGGCAGAATCAGAAAGGAAACCATTAAAACAATGATTAGTTTGATTGACGGGTGAATTCATGCGTGAACACGAAGCCGTAAACAGTGGACGCGCAAAAGTTAAATCTTTACAATTATCTTCAAATATGGCAAATAATAGTTTTAATCTTTTTGTATCGATTTTAGCATCAACGGTTTAAAAGAAAACGCCGAAAATTTAAATTACCACCCAATTCTGAGAAGAAAAGTAGACTGTTTTATTTGTTTCTGTCAACTCACCGTGAATGAGAAAGTTTTTTTGTCGCTTCTTCCAATGCTGTCAATAGCGGCTATGATCAAGGTGAGCGTTGTTTATCTGCAGTGTTCTTTGCCTTGTTAACTTTCTGGCACGTACAATTTTCGAAAATATTTGCCTTCCTTTTTTTCCATAAATGAACTTCTATTTATTAAAGGCAAAATTGGTCGGTTTTTTTTTAACTTCTTTTTATTATTGAAAGTAAAACACACAAAAAAAAAGAAAAAAAAATTTCACAGAAGAAATAGAGTAATAAAGTAAGGGGAGCAGGGATGGCGCAGTGGTTCGATTCCCGGACTCGACGTCATATGTGGGTTGAGTTTGTTTTTGGTTCTCTTCTCTGCTCCGAGAGGTTTTTCTCCGGGTACTCCGGTTTTCCCCTCTCCGCAAAAACCAGCATTTCTAAATTCCAATTCGATCCGGAATGTTCGAGCGTTTAATACATGAGCCCCGGGCTCGGGAGATTGGGCAACCACCCCTCACGCTATCGAGCTTAAATAAAATTAATTTAATTTTAATTTAATTAAAAAAAAAAGCAAAACAAAACAAACAAATAGCGAGTTTACCCACCTACATGGCAATACTTAAACAAAAAAATTGTAAAAGTTAATTATAGATAATACTAAGTACAGTAATATATGGAATTAGCACTGCTGTAATCTAGTTTAATATTTGTAAGTATTGCCATGGCAAAATTGGTCTTACTAGAAAATCCCGAAATCAAAAAACAGTGACAAAGCGGCCTCGTTTTCCTCTGTAGTGGTAAACATAGCTTCGAGCGTACAAAAAGCCAGCTACAGTAAACCGCTTCACAATAAATCACGCTGTTTAAACACCATGAAGTCTTTTCTTACCTTCAAAGTCATCAATACTTGGATATTCTTGTATTTTCAAAAACTCTTACTATCAACCTTTGGCCGAGGAATGAGTTGTGTTTTTTAGAATACACGGACAAGTCAATCTTAGCCAACGATATCGGGCGGTTTTTCGACCGTAAGATTGCAAAGATTCGGGCAGAGCTTGATGCGTGCACTCTTCATCCTGGGGTGGTGGCTGAGGATAAAGTGTTTAAAGGCGATAGGAAACTTGATCATTTCAATACGTACTCTGTGGAAGATATGAGGAAGCTGGTCAGTAGATCATCGAAGAAAAGCTGTCAACTTGATCCTATGCCGACCAATTTAGTAGTCGGCATGTCCGATATGCTTCTCCCCATCATCACTAATGTCGTGAATTCTTCACTTTCTTTGGGACACTTTCCATCTGATTGGAAAACGGCCCTTGTGGATCCAAGACTGAAGAAGACCAAGCAAGGGACTTCCTTATCCAATTTAAGACCTGTGAGTAATCTGCAATACCTCTCTAAATTGGTTGAAAGGGCAGTTTATGATCAGACAACCGATCACGTTACTCAGTCGGGCTTGTATCCCATCCTCCAGTCAGCCTATCGACTGGGTCATAGCACAGAGTCTGCCCTATTGAAGGTACAGAATGACATACTAGCTGCAATGGACAATCAACGAGTTACTCTCTTGGTATTGCTAGACCTGAGTGCAGCATTCGACACGATTGACCACCAAGTGTTGTTGAATAGCCTGTACGTGACGTATGGAATTACAGGTACCGCTCTCAAATGGTTTCACTCGTATTTATCAAACAGGAAACAGCGAATCCTGCTTAACGGGAGCTATTCGAGTGACTTTGATCTGCCTCAAG
>CALNXK010000435.1:55000-120000 GCA_942486035.1 Porites lobata
TCTATAAGTAACTGACTACAGCATTAAAAACATAGCTGAAATAGTTCAAAAAAGAACATTTAAAATCGTGATAGTGCCTGGGCATCGAATGGACTGATTGTGCGCTAATTAAGTAAAATGAAGTGTGCGTCATACAATAGATGAGATAAAAACAAGAAAAGTAAGATACCATACTATTATTCAGGTTGATATCAGTATACGTAGCTTTGATTAAAATACTCTCTCAGTTTAATAATTTTTTTTTTTTTTGTGAACTACAGCAAGAAAATACTTAATTTGAAGTAATTTTCACCCTCTAACTTGCCCTATCTACATCCAGTTTTCATTTTAGTTTTAAGGTGGCCCGAACCTATTTATATGCTCGTTGGTTATGTTTTTGACTCGCGTTTTTCGGCAGGAATGATTTAACCGATTTCCATGATTTTTGGCATCCCTAATAAAAAGTGGTGGAACTTTAAGAAAATGCTAGTTATTTCCTTATAGGTATAAAAACGTTTGAGATATCGGCATAATGTTTAAAACTGCATTTTTACAAAAAAAAATGTCAATAATTTCAAAACCATTAGACAGACTTTTCTTTAACTTCGGCAAATAAGCCACAGAGCTCTCTAGTTTTATCTCTGCAAGTTTGAGGTCAGTCGTGACCATAGAACTCGCTACTTAAATGGCTGGTCAAATTAAACCTTAACATGCAATGCTAACTCATTTTTGAAAGTTGACACACAAATAGAGGACAACTGCCGGCGGACTATCTCCTATCTGCAAGGGCATTCTTGCCTAAAGCTTCAGTTGCAAGAAATTGAGTACTTAGAAACCTATGGCGAATACAGTTCGCAAAACAAGAAGAACAACTTTGCGCTGAATGCGGGGCAAGATTAAACAACTCCTATTGATAATGATAATAAAGATAATGATAATAAATAAAAAATTTAAAGATCCCTGAAAGCTATAATAACTGAACAATGATATGTTATGCTATGGGAAAATCTAAAAAAAAGATGAAATTCGAAAATTCCAAACTAAATTGAAATTAAACATTAGAACTATTCCAACAAATTAAAGAAATGTTTTAAGTTCCGAGGTTGGCGAGGCCGCTACTTGTTCTTATAGTTAATGGCAGCGAGTTCTATAAAACAGGTGCAGCATGAGCAAAGGCCCGATCCCCAAGTGTAGAGCAGTTGAGTTTTGGAACGAACAGAAGAGATTGTGCAGACGAACGAAGAGTATAACTAGCAGCTGGTTTCAGGGATAAAAGATCCTTAATGTAGGATGGACTTTGATTGTGTAGTGACTTGTAAACAAAAGGGAGCAATTTGAACTGAACTCTAAACGTTACTGGAAGCCAATGTAAGTCGATAAGAGCGGGTGTGATATGATCAAATTTCGCAATCTGAAAAGTCACTCTGGCCGCGGCATTCTGGACTTTCTGTAAACGATCAAGCTGATATTTAGGTAGACCAAATAGAATTGTGTTACAGTAATCAAGGTGCGAAGATACAAAGGCATGGATCAGTGTCTTTGTGGATTGCACGGTAAGTAATTTTAAGTAAGTAATTTGTCTTATGTTGAATATTCCTCGAAAAGCCTTGCCACAAATCTTGCCTATGTAAAGCTTCATTCGCATATGAGCATCGAACCAGAACCCAAGGTTCCGGACGCTTTCTAAAGGTTTAATGACGGTGTCACCAATGATAATAAATTCAACAGATGTTTTTTCAAGTTGCTGACGGGTGCCAATAATTAGAAAGTCAGTTTTTGCGTCATTGATCATTAAACGATTTCCAATAAACCAAGAGCGAACATCAGCGATGCACTTTTCAATCACAGAGACAGCGTTAATTTCCGAATGGATAGAACAAGGTAGGAAGCAGGGCGGATAAATGTTGGGCGGTGAAACGAGCGCTCCGCTCTTCATTTAATGTGTGATGCGGAGTAGGACTGGCACGAGCGCTCTTTCCGCGCTTCCGGTGCGCTTGAATGCCGGCGAAAGTTTCCTTTTTGCAAACCGGAAATCCTATTTTCTTTCTGTAATTTCAGGCTACAATGTTGAATAGATAAAATCGTTTCATAACAATATCAATAAAACAGTTTCATATGTTTGTGTCTGTATGCCTGTAAGTCAAACTTGTTGGTCGTATAATGCCAAAATTTGAGTTTAATTTGAAAGTGTTGAATACCTCCTCCTTCCGCCAAATATCACCTAATAGTCTTTCGCCGTTTCGTTTGCAAAAGCTTAACACTTCTTAACCTCAATTTTTACATATGTTAAAGGGGGATAAATTTTATATAACATAACAAAAAATTAGATTGACATATTTTGATATAGTGGCGTTGTACTGCTTCAAACTTTGCTTCTCGGGTGCAACGCGCCATGGCGATTCGCGCAATGCGTCGCAAATCCGGCAACCGCATGGAAACAAAATCTATTGAGGTTAGTTGTAAGGTTTTTTCTCCGTTTTTCTCTCTAAAACAAAACAAGGTAAACAGTAAAAACTGAGGGGAAACTAATTTTGAAGTTTCGAAGAAACAGAAAGACGTATGAGATGTTTTTTTGAAAATTAAAAAGAAGGATGATAGTGATCAGAAATTAGCATAATTTCACCTTGCACGAGCTGCACGCATTTATAAAATACACGTCATCTAGTTATGAAACACGATCTGCTGCCGTTTAGTTTTGCCATGGATGACATGGATGAGATTTTCCTTCGTGTTTTGTTTTGGAATAACATCGACATTGGCGAGTAGTAGAACGAAAATATAATTCAGTGGTAGAGTCATGGAAGTAATAAGAGAAACCCTTTGAAAGAGATGTTTGTCTACTCCAATTAAACCTCCCGCAAAAAATAGCAACATTTGCCTCTCAGAGACAGCGTACCAGCACAAAGAAACGAGGAAGAAGTGCAAGAAAACAAATCAAGCCGCCATAATTCAGTGACAGCGGCAGTGTCTAAAGGACAAACCACATCGCAAGCCCTGACTGAAGTCGAAAACAAGCGACATTTCTAAGCAGAGTCCCAGTCCACTGCATCACACCTTTTTGCTCGGATGCGCTCGTTTCACCGCCCAACCTTTATCCGCCCTGGTAGGAAGGATGTGTTTTGACGTTCTCGTTGCCGTTTGCATCATTGGATCTTAAAGTCCCTAGCTAATGACGCTGGTTCGCGCTTGAGTACTACTATATATTGAGAAAATCTCTTACTCATAGTCGTCCTCGTCTTATGTAAATACTTCATACTTCACAAGTATGAAATCCTGCCTTGTTAAGATAGTTTTTTATTTATCAAAGTCAAAGTATTTTCCCTTCTATTTTCGCAAAAAATCTCAACAAATCACGACATAACATCTACGGAAATCTCCTACCAGTTTTTTAAGCACTGAAGGCTCCCGTCTTGAGCAAAAATAAAGCCATCAACTCCAGTACTTTAACCGATCCATTCTCAGCTGCAACGAAAACCCTTGTATTAGGTAATTTATTCAAGTTTGAAAGATTTGCCATCACATTCGCACGGGCATTTTGCCATTGGGGATAATGAAAAGAATAACACGATTGTCATATTTTCTTCATCTTTATCCCCAAGTGGCAAACTTCCCGTGCGAATGTGATGTCAAATCTAAAAACCTTGAATATATTACCAAGTACAAGGACTTTCAGTGCAGCTGAAAAATGGACGGTTAGAAGTACTGGAGTCGGTGGCTTTATTTCTCCTCAAAACGGAAACCTGCAACGGTAAAAACTATTGAGAGTTTTTCGTAGATAATATAATTAGGTTTCGTAAAGAGAGGGACAAATACAAAGTAAGTTTCACTGGACGAAAAAATGGATTTGCTTCAAATTCGCTCAGCGCAAATACGATGCAAATTTGTGCAAACTGGGGAATAAATCTGACCAAAGGTGGTAAATGTCGAATTTGCATACCTTTTACACCAGGGTGTAAATAGGTATGCAAATTCGACATTTACCACCTTTGCTCAGATTTATTCCCCAGTTTGCACAAATTTGCATCGTATTTGCGCTGAGCAAATTTGAAGCAAATCCATTTTTTCGTCCAGTGTTTGATAAATATAAATTCTTTTATCCTGCCCCGCATTCAGCATAAAGTTCTTGTATTGCGAACCGTATTCGCCGTATGTTTCTGATTGCTCAGTTTCTTGCAACTGAAGCTTTGGGCAAGAATATATACCCTTGCAGATAGGAGATTGTCCGCCGGCAGTTTCCCTCTATTCGTGCGTCAACTTTGACAAATGTGTTAGCGTTGCATTTTAAGGTTAATTTGACCAGCTATTTGTGCAGCGTGTTCTACGTTCACGATTGACTTCAAACTTACGGATATAAAACTAGAGAGCTCTGAGGCTTATTTGCCGACGTTAGAGAAAAATCTGTCTTAGCGTTCTAAAATTATTGACATTTTCTGTAAAAATGCGGTTTTAAACATATGCCGATATCTCATAGGTTTTTATACCTATAAGAAAACAAATAGCGTTTTCTTAAAGTTCGACCATTCTCTATTAAGGATGGTAAAAATCATGGAAATCGGTTAAATCATTTCTGTCGAAAAACGCGATTGAAAAACATAACCAACGCGCATAAGGCTCGGGCCACCTTCGGAGTAGGAAACTTAAGCCTTGATCAATTAACACGCGCGTTCTAGTCATTTTTACTAATTATTTAAACTACAACGGCACTCGAGACAACAGTGCGGAATACTTTGCCTGAAAAACACTTTAACTTTAGAGAGGAACAACTCTAAAAAGAAAATACGTCAGCTCAGACTTTAATTGACGGCGAATTTGTTCGCAGCGCGAATACGATGTGAAACGTCCTAATTTTAGTTTTATGGGGTACGTGAACACAAGGCAACGATATTCTTTTTCTAATATTTGGTAGAGACTTTTCGAATTTTAACCCAGAATAATTCACCTCCATTTGGCGAATTAACCGAAATGGAATAAGGGCGATAAAGTTTGAAACAACGTGAATGCCCTTTTTTTAGTCCTCTGCGTGGTAATAACATTTTCTGCTTCAAATACTTCCTTAGACAATTTTACATGTTAATATGTTCAGTTTTAGAAAAACCTAACCACTTACCCCATGAGAGGCTGGTGTAGCCTCCAAATATGTATTTCCCGCCGACTCTTACGATTGTTACAGTTGGTCCTTTGTTGTCACAACGGCTATGAAAAGTACTGGCAGCCCAACCGTCTAAGGACGCACGCCAACAACGCTTCCATCGTGAAGATTTGCCCTGAGCAACTGGTTTGAGCCAGTTTCTTAAATACTTTAAGTGGTTTTCATTTTTCCCCAAAATTCTGGAGTGTTTCAGCTCCCCTAGAAAAAAAAAACAGCAACAAAAAACAAGAAGACGTCAACTTAGTGTTTCCTTTGTTTTACATTGCGCATCGTCTACTGCGCATATCACTGACACAGAAGTTGCGCCTGCCGCCTGAAGAGCGATAATGAAGACCGCTTTGTAACGCAATAGGTTTTAATCGCGATAATGATACATCTTCCCGGCTAAAAAGGAGTTGATCTTGAAACTCACCCCAGCCCCTTCGTGCAAAATGATCATTTGAAGCCAAAATTGCCCCTTTCGTCGTCTAGATGCAGTGAAACGAGCACAGTGAACCCCCATGTAAATGGTGTTATTTACTCTTAATGGCTGCCGTATTTCAAGGAGAAAATCATCTGCATAGTAGAAGTTGTATTGTTTAAATATATTAATGACGTAATAGGCTGCATTTGGAGCCAGAGAAGATTATAAGATGTTGATTTCTTCCACTATTCGCAAGGGCGGGTAATGTAATTTTTAATAAAAAATAATGACCAAAAAGGCAAAAAAAAACAAACAAGCAAACAAAAAACAGGCTCGTGCTTTTTGTTATTTGTTATCTTACTGAGCGTATTACTGAGTATATGCTTAGTTATTGCTCCAACGAAGTTTCGTGATAATTTGTTCAAATTCACTCTATATACAATTATAATATACAAGGTAGGAGACACGAGATGCCATCTTCGCCGCCATGCTCTCATTCAACACAACTTTTTCTATTGTTTACTTGAGACAAACGCGACTCGCCCAAGCAAACTACATGTTCCAGTGCACGCGTCAAAATGAGAAATAAAGCACGTGCATCACGCTTTGTTTAAATAAACAATCAAATTAATTGTGATCGTGTGATGCACATTCCAAGCTGATGTTTTGCTAATCTATAAAATTGGTGTTTGTTGTTAACGTTGTCGCTGTCGCCGTGGTCAATTAAGCTTTTGCGCTTTGAAAATTGGAATTTTTCGAGAGTTAAAAAAATTGCAAAATGCAAACATCACCTTTTACATGTTTTGGAAAAAAGTGTTTTGGGAAAGCTTCATTGGTTTCTATATCTGCTGCTATCCTATTACTACGATCCTGGCATGTTTATTTTCTGTCGGAGTTTGAATTTCGTGGGAAAAAGTTGTGTTGAATGAGCATGGCAGCGAAGATGGCATCTCGTGTCTCCTACCTTGTATATTATAACTTTAACTTATAGAGTGAATCTGAACAAATTATCACGAGAAACTTCGTTGGAGCAATAAGGACAACAACAACTAACTGCAGGGTAAGTTTCATTGACTTATATTTAGTGTTTCCTACAAATTTTAGGATCGTATTTTTTTTTACCTTACAAACACTGTAATTTTACTAGAACCGTACTGTGGTACTATCACAGAGCCTGGATTACCTGTGGTCCTCCAACATCTCTTCGTCACTGGATTTGTCAAAACTCTCGCACTACGGTATTTGACATAAGCAGAATCCACATTCACAGTCCTCACATTTAGAGATATTGTCAAGAGGTTCTCCTTAGGGTCTAAAATGCCTCAAATTCAGAGGAGGCAGACGAAATTTATTCATCTACTCCCATGAAGGAATAGACCATTTTACAGTTGTGGACTTAGTACACTAGCCTTCAGTGAATGTGAGGCTGACGGTGACCTTGTTTTGATACAAACCTCCTTTGCTTTGTTATGGAAACTGTCCCTAAAAAAATACTAGTTAGCATAAGAATAACTTGATTTACATAATAAAGCAGGAAGGTTTGTACCAAAACAAGGTCACCGTCAGCCTCGCTTCCATCCATAACTGTAAAATGGCCTATTTGCGACGCCATTTTGTTTGTTTGTACTTAATTGAACTGCGCCCAAGCAAAATATGCGCGCGCGTGTCACACGACTGAGATGGCATAATTTTTGCTAAAAATAGCACATTTAATTTGGCTATTTCGATGGAACTGATCATATTACTAGAGGAGGTATCCAGTTACGGTCTCTTACCCCGATTATAGCCCTCGGTATGGTTATCAAAACTAAGCTCATCATCAAGTTCAAGTCCCAATAACTTAAGACGATCAACTTGCTCTGACTAGTAGAGTCCCATTTAACTCAGTATATTGACTCTTTTTTCTCTTGTACTAAGCTTTGACTTAAAACTCATTCCACTGATAAATGTTGTAGTCATTTGGTCTTTGAACAATTCAACAGCAGTTTGTTGGCTGTTGCCCAGTCATCAACATTCGAGACCATACGAGATAACGTATCTTCCAGCTCCTCGATACATTAATAGTCTACTGATGCTATTAAATTGAATCGTCAGAAAATATATCTACTTGTGTTTTTAAGTATACAGGCAGGTCAATGTTAAAGATCTCAAACAGAACAGGCCCTAGAGATAGTGATGTTATGGTTCGTGTGGGTGATGAGTGACCCTTAAATGTACCTTGCTGCTTACAATCGTTAAGATAACATCCGAGCGAGGCTAAGGCACTGGGATGCAGCCTATACACTTCAAGTATACTAAGGAGAATGGTCGACCATATCAAATACTGTAATGTTGCCTGGTCCTCCACCTATTGCTCTAGCCTAAACTGTATTTACCTTTTGCGAACGCGCATGGTGCGGCTAATATCAAAAGGTCACTATCTAGCAAATGCGTCCCATTATTTAGCAAACTTAAAGTCCTTGACATATATAGCATTATCTCTTTTTTGTGTTGCTACATTTATGTATTCCTAGCTATCACCATAATCATCTGCTTACTATTTAAAAAGAGGTTACGAAAGCTACTAACCAGGTTCACCATTACGGAACTCGACTAGCCTCTCAGTATGAACCTCATTTTGTAGAACTAATATTAAAAAGTTCAGTATCCTTTATCGAGGACGAACAATCTGGAATTTTTGCCAATTACACTAACCAGCTCCTCTTCCATATTTGTTTTTAAAAAAAATCTGAAAAATAATCTCATTGATAGTCGTTTTGTCGCTTAGTTTTATGTTTTCTGTACACTTTGCAATCAAGTAAGCCTTTGTAATCAAGCCTATTAATATAAGCTCTCAGCTTCTTTAGGCTTCCTTGTCACATCAACTTTTATTTGAATTAACACCTTTTGTAACGTTTATTTTTATGTTATGTGAGTGACAAAAAATAATAATAATAAATGAACAAATAATAAAAAAATGATTTTTTGTAGTCACTGTTACTATTCCATTGACTCGATCACTGTCCAAATTAAATGAGATGGGTTAATTCAATGAGCAAGCGCAGTCTATGTACTGATCATGAGGTTTTTATTGGACCCTGATTGACAGGTATAAATAAATAAGGTTGTTGTTGGACAGATAAATTTGATAAGCAACGGTGCACATGCCTTTCCATCACCTTGGAGAGCACTGGCATTATGGATATAGGGCAGCAGTTGTTAACATCACTTAGTTCACAAACCTTATGCAGTGCAGTCACCCTGCAGGCCGTTAATTATTGCGATGGAAATGGCTGTGTTGCGAATGAACGATAATGATAAGCCTGGCTTTCGAGGGTCTTATTACAGTCCGATTTTAAGAAGTCTAACGCTAAGCCCGTCGACACCAGTCGTTTTATTTGATGATGTATTTGCCAAATATGTGGCAAACTTTTAAGGTTTAATTGGTGGTATGGAAAACACTGTGTTTTCAAATGTTAGTCGATTTCTGACACACTGAACCAGTTTATGAAAAATCAAAGTCAAAATCATTTATAGCGCGAAGGGACGACTTCACTTTGTCAGCAATTGTGTTAAAATGAAAGTTAAAATAGTCAGCAAGTTCACTGTGTCCGTGTTCAGTACTTTTTTTTAGAGGAGTCCAGTAGATATTCAGGCTGGCGTGATGCTTTATCTGCTCCAAGACATTTTTGCATCAATTTCCGTCGTAAGAGACAGAATCCATTAGGAAATTGAGTGAATTTTCAGCCTGACTAAAACTTTGTACCAGAGCAATTTCAAACGTTGGCTAAGATATATCAGTCGCCTCTAGTAGAGCAGTGACCGTAGAATGGAAAGAGAGAAATCCGGGTTGACTTTTTGACATAATGTTATTGCGAGATGTAAGTTCGTTTATAGTTGCCAGGTGCGTCGAGAGTCATTTTTGTGTTCAGTAAATGATTGTTTGTAATACTCGGATTCCTTTGCGATCTTGACGTTACTATTAGTTTTGTTGCGAAGTCGTTTAAATTCACCCCAATCCTGTGGGTTCTTTGAACGTATAATTGCTTTCAACTTCATGCATGATGTCTCGTTCATGCATACGTTTTTCAATCCTCTTTTTGAACGGACCCGTTTTGTTCGTAATCCATTTTTTTCAGTTTTGGCAATGTCGATGAGAAATGGTTACGATTGAAATTTCATTGATGAATAAATCTCCGGTCAAAACTTAATAAGAACCCAACATTGACCCTCAACTCCCAGATCCTCAAGTTAAAAAGAATTGTCATTGATCTGATGACAAAGGGAGGACTCTGTAAAAAGTATGTTAACATAAAATAGCAGTCTTTATCTCTGGAGTTGGATACGTGTGACTCTTTGGAAACGTTCCGCCATGTTGTAATATATCCGACCGTTGCACAGCTAAACAGGTGAAAAATCGGCCTGCGAAAACAGCCGAGCAGCGAGAAGAAACGACTGTTTTCGCATAGCTGCTGGAATAGAAAGAATACAGACTAATCTTTTCTCTACGAGAACAGCGGGCTTTGAAACCATTTTGGAAAATAATGGGAAGTTGCGCTCGACCTTTTTTTTTTTTTTTAAAAAGACTTCTTTAATATCGGCTACAAACAATCTTGTGAATCAAGTTAAATTTTGTTTAACACTTAAGAATAAAAAGAAGCGAAAAATCATACCAGAGTCGCATTGAAAGCCATCTCCATAGTAGCCTTGATCACAGGAGCAAGTGAATGAGCCACGATAATTTGTGCAGCTTGCGAGCTGGTGGCAGTAGTAGTGGTCCCTACTGCACTCATTAAGATCTGTCGATATAAAAATACTGATCATACTAACCTCTTTAAATATCGTACTCTATCTTGAAAGCACCCATGCTTTTTTTTTGAGAAAATAAAGGAGAAACAAGCTCATTCATTTTCTTGCTGATAGCTTATTATTTCCCAGGCTTTCGACTCATAAAGTGATGCCTAAGGATGAGAGTTCGATTCAGAAAGAGTCCGTCTCAAGATTTTACAGTGGAATCCCGCTCTTCGGACATCTGCTTAATACGGACACTTTCCTTTGTCCCGACCAAACCCTCACGTATTTTCTCTGAAAATGACCAACGCCGCTTAATACAGCAACCGGTTGATAAGGACAACCGACACTGTTCTGTGCCCCACTCTCGTATATCATCAACCCCACTTTACTAACAGTTCCTTTTGGGCACTGCCTATAATTGAGTACCATTCTGCCCCATTCGTTCTTTTAATGCCGCGTGATCAGATATACCGACATTAAGATGCTTTCATGGGAGTTAACTAACACTACGTAGCGCTATTTTAGCATGTCAACGCTGAAACGCTATAACTTTGGGTGGAATGCAAAACGGGTAAAGGGGTGTTCAATTCCTGGGGCCGAAAAGAAAACTTAGGGTCTTAAAATAAAGAAAGAAAACACATAGCCTTTGCCTCGGAAAGAGTGGGACCTTCAAGTAAGTCGCATGAGCAGGTAGAAATTGAAACGGTGGGTTCGTCTCGAGCACAAAGACGGTTTTTTCTCACCTTTCTTACAAGTAAACTGATGACAGTCACTGCATTTTACGTCATTCCATTCATATTTATATTCAACACCAAGTGTATGTACACAGTCCTCATCCCGAAAATTGTTTGGTTGGTTTTTGGCCCAAGCTGTAAAGTTTCCAGCACCACGATCTACCCAAGAAAAGGAACCCTCTGTGAAAATATCATTCAATCCAAGCCAGGATTTTACTCCATTGTGAAGATGCTGTAAAAACACATTTTCTTCATTATTTTGGACATCAACAAGAGCCGAGTTTTCTTGTCGGCATTTATCCAGTGCTGTGGTCCAATTTTGACAAGTCTTACTTGTGAAATAGCAAAAGCCGTTGAAATAGTTCCAACCAGGTTCACAGATGTCTGCGAAATACAGATAAACATAAGCGTCATTATATATACATTCAAATAAACGGCCTGATTGATAATTCCTTAGCAGCATCTCACTTGCAGTACTGTTAGGAGCGTGATGCGAAAATGTTTTCCAAAGCTTAATGGTTTCAAGGTACTAGTAAGATATTATTGGATAGCAGACTAGCGATAGGGATATACCACTCGCATAGAGATAAAATATATCGAACTTATGTACAGACTGTAATAATTTAAAGAAACACAAAATTCAAACGATCGTTTTAAGCATGGTGCTTTTAATTTCTAGCAAGGTCTTTTATGCTCGTTATTTATCCTTTAAGAAAACTTTTCATTAAACGGTGAAATTCTTCGAGGGGTAGGAAAATTATAACTTGAAAGAACTTCAAGAAAATTTTTTGCAACAGGTACACTCTCTTGACTCAACCATGACTTGCAAAACTATTAACTTGAATTATGTTATTAGTTTAGGGAATTTCCAAAGTATTTCCAGCTGAATCCGGTAACAAATGACGTTTCTTTTTTCTTTGCTAAAAACTACTTCATAAATGAACTCAGTAACAGACCTGTGAGCACGGCATAACCGACGGACAAGGGGTCATATCTGGTCCCGTATAATTCCTTGACACAGGCTCTGAATCCAGAGGTATTCATGTTCTGAAAAAAAAAAAATGAGCACTCAACGTAGTTTAGTACAGCTAAAATTGTAGTCATAAACAACTGAATTAACAGGCAGAGAATACCAGAATATTTTTAAATCTTTCTCCTACGTCTTCTTATGTAACATAACAAAGGTATAAAAAATCAAAGACTTATGTAGTGAATAATCGTTCGAAATTTTGTCAAAAATATCCTTTTTAGACCCTAATAAGGGGCACGGAAGTGGCACAAATTAGCTATGAGGCCCAGAAGGACGGAGCTAAATATCCCTGTTGATGAAGAAAGCAGCCAAATGATTGGAGCAAAGTTTCGTGTCCAAGGAAACAGCTCTAAAGTAACTTTTAAACCCACACAATGAGATCTGAATTTCGAGACCACCGCGGCCCCTGCTGATAATTTAAAGATATTATAATTTAAACATATTATTTTGTACCGACAACATAATCGTATTCGATAATTAACGTCAAAAGGTAGCCAATAAGCAATCTCAACTTCAATAGGCATATTTTTGCCCCACACCTATTATTGACCTATACATCGCCTCAAGCAAGCGTGTGTCTCTGTTCAGTGATATCTTTCGTCGAGTTTTTGGTTTGAAGTTTTTTTTCCCTTGATACATCCCCACAATCCTTCCCAATTAGGGAAAATTTTACCTCGATCCAAGTTGTAATTCCGTTATGAATCGGTGCGGAATTCCCAGACACCGTCGTGCTGTGATTAGCTGAGACAAGAACTGTCGGAGTCGAGTTATAAGCTCTCGTGAATGAAAAGAACTGCCATGAAAGAGAAACATAAAACGTTTAACACTGTTTCCTTATCACTACTAGCTTCAGTTCCCGTCATTGTGTTTATTTTTGAAGTCACAATTGAACAAGCAATATTTGCGATGAATCATTTTAACAGAACAAACTGCCATTTTGATATTTTGATATGTCTAATATAACAATGTAATAAGACATAAGAACTTTATTTAAGTGTCAACGTATATGGCTAATTGAGGACACTGTTGTCTAAAATTACATAATAATAATAATAATAATCTATGATAATACTAATTATAATAATTCTGATTTGGCACACTAATCTAAAATACATAGTAATTCATAATAATACATATTAAAATTTTAAAAATCTTAAAATCATAAAATTAGGATCCCGCAAGGGTTACAACAGTCACCGTTATTTTCTAAAATCTGATCAGAAGATTATATTCTGTTCTTGTTACGGGCCTCCGGATTCAGACCCTAGTTGGGTATATTTATTTAACATCTTTCTAAATTTCTGGTGACATCAACTTGCCGAACATCTCCTGCCACTCCGTGGATAGCGCTTCAGGTGCTAACGAACTGCCATTTATCGAGGCGTTACCCGTCATGTCGACGTCAGCGCGTTACGGTACTCGGCGCCACTTCAGAGGATCTTCCTTCTACCTCTAGAGTACCTCAGGGTACCATACTCGGACCAGCCCTCTTCCTCTTATACGTCAACGACCTTCCCGAAGTCATCAGTTCCAGCAGTCGAGTATTGGTGTTCGCTGACGACACAAGAATATTCAGCAAGATAAAGACTATGGGGGATGCCTCTTCTCTCCAGAAAGACCTTGGTAAGCTTGCAACTTGGTCTCAATCATCCGGTCTCCTTTTTAACGAAGCTAAGAATAAGGCGCAGCACATAACAAGGAAAACAAGGCCGATCTTATCCTCTTACAACCTCAACAACACAGCACTTGAATTATATGTTGCAGAAAAAGATCTGGGCGAATGGATTAGTAAGGATCTGACATGGTACAAACAAGTAAACGAACAATCTTTGCGTGCTCATAAACTACTTGGATACTTAAAGAGGAACACGAGGTTCACTCTTAGAACCGACGTAAGACGAACGCTATACCTGCAATTGTAGCCCTAGTTAGGCCAGATTTGGGGAACGGCCCCGCAGTCCATCGAACTCATCGTCAAGCTTGAGCGTGTCCAAAGACGAACGACTAAGTTTATGTTAAAACTGCCTTTTAATATAAGTTATAAGTCTCGTTTCCAAACTCTTAACCTAATACCTATTTGTTACTGGCATGAACTTGTAGATCTAACCTTTTTTTTCAAATTGAAACACGGTCTTGAACGTGAACTCCTCTGTCCTACCTGAAGTTCGCAAATACGGTAGACCCACTAATCCTCAATCAGCAATGTTAATAAATACATAATTAAGAAATGTAAAACTACTAAGTACCAGAAATCCTTTCTCATTAGAACTAGTGGAATTTGGAATTGTTTTAGTGGATGAACTAGATTTGAGCTCATCGACCTTAGCTTCCTTTAAATCGGTTATCTTTAATTATTATAAGTTCGCGTTAGCTGTTTCTTATGATTGTGAAGACCCACGTTCGTTCAAGTCTATCTGTTTAAAATGTAACAGTGCTCGTCCTTTGTCTCGTCCAATAACTTGTTGTATGTAGTTGTAGTTTTTCTTGTATCGCTGTGTTTCTTAATATTTCTTGCTTTGATTTTTTTTATTAGTATCTTGGCCCAATGCAATTGGCCACAGCTGTTGCGGTGTCCCTGCCAACGTTCTTTCTGTTTGTTTGTTTGTTTGCCTATGTTTTTTTTTTTTTTTTTTTTTTTTGGCGAAGCTAATAAAAAGATAATAAAAAAATACCAGAAATATCTAAATTTCTGATAGCGTTCCTAAAAAAGACCGAAGACTGGGTGATTGCTTGACCTTGTTGTTTAGTCTCTCTTCCATAGTAAAGGTCCAAAGTAACGAAATGACCGTAGGAACCGTAGGTTACAGTATTGAATCTAGTATGTAAATGAAAGTCCTTGTTTCGCAGAGAATACCTCGAATCATTTAAATTAAAAATTTCTGCTAAGTCAGTAGGGGCGAGGTTGTTCTTGAGTTCATAAGTATTGCTATATCCTACAATCTACGATTTTGCATCTTGGGTAGTCCTGATATTTTAGTAGTGTCTGGTAAGAGGCAGACTTTGTTCTGTATACCGCTCTTAAGACACGTTCTTGAAGGCGTTCTATTTTCCTGCTGTTGGAGGCCTTACAGAAGTGCCATACCAGCTGGCAGTAGGTAAGGTAAGGCAGGATGGAAGACTTATAGAAGACTTATAGCTGAGCAGGGAACAAGATTGCGCAGGCGCATTAGGATCCCTACTTTCTTACTGACTTTCTTACTCAGTTCGCTAATATGACCACTGAACTTCGTACTGCAATCAATGTGGACGCCAAGCAGTTTGATGTAATCTGTATTTGTAATGACCCTACCATCTATGCTTATATCAGTGTATTAGCTTTCAATGTCAATATTTCTAGGATAAAGGATC
The DNA here is from genome assembly GCA_942486035.1 of Porites lobata. Classification (NCBI taxonomy): domain Eukaryota; kingdom Metazoa; phylum Cnidaria; class Anthozoa; order Scleractinia; family Poritidae; genus Porites; species Porites lobata. The sequence goes on from CALNXK010000435.1 coordinate 70,417, forward strand.
ATCGCCTGGAATTTGTCAGGATTTGCGACTAGAAAGTTATCACGATACCAAGACAGGGCAAGTTGACCTTCCTGCTCAAAGGCTTCCCTTACAACTGTAAAATTAGTTCCTGAGAAGGTATACAACTGGTGGTCGTCCACATACATCGAAAGTTTAGCTGTAGTTATGGAGCAGGGCAGGTCATTCTGAAATAAGTTCCAGAGCAGGGGGCTGAAGGAAGACCCCTGAGGACACCCTCTGCTGATTTAATACCAGTTCCTTTCCTTATTTCCCAATCTTACTCTATTTTGGCGGTTGTTAAAGAATGATCGCATGATGTCTAACGCTGAGGACTCAAAACCGTATGCTTCAAGCTTTGTTAGTGTCGGCGAGTGGCTGAGAGAGTCAAACGTTTTACTCATATCAGACGATAAAATACATACTAACTCTTTCCTGTCTATTGCTAGCTTCCAGTCCTCAGTCAGACGTAGTAGAGTGGTCTCACAGCTGTGTCCCTTTCTGTAAGCAGCGCTTCGGCTAGAAAAGATGCGGTCGAGTTTCACAGTCACTTGTTTACAGTGCAATTGCTCAAACACTTTGTCAATGGTTAAGAGGGACGTTATCGGTCTGTACTTCTTGACCTCTTGTCTTAAAGTATTGATTAGTGGACCAGCTTCGTTACTTTTCTAGTCACTTTGATCTCTATTAATCGCGCAAAGTGTATATGACTAAAAGTGTTTTTCAAAATATAATCAGTGATGTAAGTAAAGAGATATATCTGTGAGGGGAAAATGCTGTGAACAGCATGCTACTCAGTGCTTTTGCAAAAGAATTCTTTTCTCACCTGGCAATAAGCATTGTTCATTTCATCAAAGGTGGGTTCGTATTTGGAAAACGTATGACACCATGTTCAGTGAAAAGAGGCTTGTGCAGTTTGGAGAAGGCAAACCAGTTCTGTGAAAAGAGGAAAAGACAAAAGTGATGCCACCCATCTTGTGACAGAATCGTACTACACCAACAAAAAAAATAAACTCAGCATTTTTAGGCCCCTTGGAATCTAAGTATTTTGAACTCTATGAAGTTGTGACCTAACAAAGAGCGCAAGGCGTCAAGAACAGGGTGCAAATCCACATTTTTTAAGACATCAGGCGAATCACGTAAGAGCGTGAAGGGAGGCATGGGGACAAGGAAGACCAATTTGTGTGCTATTTAAAATTCACCACCCGTAATGCTATTCAATTCATTTCTTTTCCTTTTCCTTCTTCTTCTTCTTTTTCTTCTTCTTCTTCTTATTATTATTATTATTGTTATTATTATTATTATTATTATTCATTATTATTATTATTATTATTATTATTATTATTTCCGTTTCTTTTTATGTTTTTGATTCTACATTTCCTTTCGTTTGACTGATCATCCCTCGCGATCACCCAGACAATCATTACTTAGCAATGCTTTTTCCTCTTAACGCTGTTATATTTTTATCAAGACCAGCATTCCTCACAAATTTTGAGGACAGTCGCGTTCCAGTTTTTTAAAATCTGACTAAGAACGTACCACAGTGATATCTTGGTGTCTACCGTCAAAGTTTTGCATTTCACGAAGACAGACTTTAACTGAGTCCTTTGTTACGTCTTCAATCCAAATGAGAGCAGCATCATACTCTTTACCAGTCCTCAGGTGCTCTGACGTCACAAGGACTATTGGCGCCTCGGCAAACTTGCCCTGAAGAAAAAGCAATAACAACAATCGAAACAGCAAAATTACTTGAAACTAACCACTAAGTAAGTTCCCATTCTTACTTGTTACCTAATGTTGTCTTGTTAACTAAGTCGCTAAGTCGGTCACAACTTTTTAGAAGATCTAGCAATCATCTCCCCAGTTACCTTGTAATAATCGATTATTTTTTTGTTAACTTTGTGCCTCATTTTTCTAGTTCAAGGAAAGTTTTAATATGTTCTTTAACGTAAGTTGTGAATTCTTGTCAGTTAATTCAAATAGATAAACAAATATTTTGTGTTTTTGTTTTCTTTTTTTTTTGCTATAAGCTGCTTCTTTGTATCAGATTAGCGCTTCATTTTGTTGAAATGGGTGTAAAGGAGGTCTCTCCTTCACAGTTTCGCTCTTGATGTTTTTCTTCTTTTGTTACGCAGACAAGTCGTGATTAAATCTGTCATGTTTTGGCTAAGGGTCACAAGACTCAATTTTCCAATCATTTAGTATTTATTTATTTTGTTTTTTTGCTGTTTTTGGTGTTGTTGTTGTTGTTGTTGTTTTTTTTTTCAAGACATGGATTAAAGATGTCACATGAATGAAAGTCTAACATTCGTCATGGAGACCTCAATTGAATTTGCACCAATTATAATTTAATTTAATATGTACATTCCCATCTCACCGTAGGAAAGGTGACATCTGCGCAGTTGGTACCAGACCACCATTTCTGCAACTCAACCGTTCCCGTCAATCCTTCGGGCGGTGCTCCTTGATAAGCCACCCAATCAATGGTGGCAAATGGATTCGCGCCTTCTTCTTTCCTCCCGGTTTGCATGACACAGACGGTGAAGTTTTTTGTGTTGATACTTTCTGTCCATGAAGTAACAGCGTCGTGGACTGTCACAGAGTCATTCAGCTTCATGTGATTGACGGTTATTTGAACATGAACTTGTTTATCCGGATAAAACCGGTATGGAGGAAATGTGACTGTCTGACAGTTTGAATCTGACCATTTTGGAACCTGTAGCAGATCTACACGGCCCCGAGCAATTGGAAAACCTGTTTTGTAATAAATTAAGTACTTTATAAGGAAGCATCACTGTGCTCTTTAAGCATTATCGCTTACGTAGCTTCCCTAGCTTGCGTTGTAGTGCAACTCTAAGTGGTGAAGGGTGGTGATAAAAAAAGCGTGGAAATGGAACTAAAACTAGGCTGTAACTTCCCATGTCGGCTACCTTTCTACAACGAAATGTATAGTGGCTGCTTATTATTGCATGCTGGTTTCAGTGCCCAAGATAAACATGTGCCAGTTCAAAGATAAACATATGCCAGTATATTGGGAGCGCGCGCCACTGGGGGAAATATTTGATTTTCAGCAAATTCACTCAGTGCCAATAAGATGCAAAAAAATTGCAAAAGAGGATGAAATCAAGGGCAAAGATAGTAAATACTGCATTTGCCCTCAATTATGCAACTCCATTTGTCTTTGATTTCCTCCTCTTTTGCACTTTTTTGCACCATATTTGCCCCGAGCAGATTTGTGTAATCTAATTTTACGCGATAAAAACTAAATTGCAAGACAAATGAGGATAAAAGATCTTACACAGACCAAACATTGGCTATAGTCTGGGTTGCTATATGTTTGTTTGCCAAAGCAGAGAGACGAAGTAGCTTGTTACAGCTGTCTATCGTTGTTTAGCCTGCGTGAGGAGCTAAAAGCGAGCTTAAAAGTAACGAAAAGTTATAAACATCATAACTTGAAGTCAATTCAATTTTGAGCCAACACCAATAATTCTAAGCAATCGAGAGTTTAACTCCCAGACTATTTCATGTGGCATATACAGCCAAAAAAAATCGCTGACATTATTTTTCGTTATACCTTCACAGCTTCCAGGGTGATAAACCAGATTATTTTCAAGTCCTCTGCAATAGCTTAACTTATGCCAGCATCGGTTGTCGTAAGTTGTTCCGTTTGCAGTGCACACTGGGTCTTTATATGAAGGGCATTGGTCATCGCACTCACACCGAGCGTCATGCGCACTGTAGGTCCTGCAGCCTCCAAACCGTGGGCAATGCACATTAAGGCAAGGATTAAGGTCTGTACCAAGAAAAAAGAGACATAATATTGAGTAGTTATCCATTTGGAAAAAAACATAAATGTCTAATATATTTTTCATATTTCAATTAAAACTAAGTTACTGTTCAGTAGTAGTAACATGTTTGCTTGTAGGTACCTCAACAAATGTTTTTTTTTTTTTAATCCTTTAATAGTAGACCTTATTAACGATACCCGCCATCTCTGCACGCGCTTAGGACTGATGGAATAAATTAAAGCAATGTTACGTGGTGTCTCAGGGGGCAAGCAAGGGATAAAATCAGTAAATACAAGAATGCAGTCGATTACTCGATTACTAGTATTGGCAATTTTATTACTTGTGTGCCCTCTAATTGCTCTTATCCCATCAATGATCAATCTTAAAGTTCGTGCAAAGATAGAGTGTAACATGAATAAGGTATGTCAGTGTTTGTACTCCAGTGTTTTTTTTAATTATATCATGAAATGTTCCTACATATAACAACTTCTAAAAGATATCAAAAAAAAAATGATAATAAAAATAACAATAGTTCTTACTAGAAATAGTGATCATTACAATAGGAAAATTATAAACAACCTCCAGTAACAGCGTAGCTGACAATCAAGGGATCATGACTCGATCCTAATCCACTGAGGTCTTTAACGCAGACTTTCATAGATTCTAATCCAACTTCCTACAGCAAAATGTGATAGCACTCATCAGTTACTAGAAATTCCATAATTTCTTCTTGATTTCTACGTCGATACCTTTAAGTCATGAAATTCATGGATCAGATCCAAATTATTGCTTTCTTATGGCTTTTTCACAGTTTTCACAGTACTTTTACAAATTTATTAGAATAAACGGATTTCTTCTCTCCCCTGATTGAACAAGTGATATGGGCTTTTGGATCTCAAAGGTGTCGTGAGAGTTCAAGCAAATAATTGAATAGAATAATGTAGTAAAGCACTGAAAAAATCCCTGTTCATTATCATTAACCTCAAGTGACCATCAAGAATATAACCCAGTGAGGAAAACCCCGTTTCATGACGCAATTAAAGGCTCTTCCGTGAAAAGACGTCTGAGGAACGAGCGCAGAAATTGCGTACTGATGATCATGTCACTACGCAGATCTGGGCAGGCAGTGCTTTTGATTGGTTAAAGAAAATTTATTTTGTAGCATGACCAATCAGAAGCACTATCTTGATCTGGGAAGTAGACGTCATCAGTATGGAATTTCTGCACTCTTCCGCAGACGTTTTTTTACGGGAAAGCCGGTAATTGCGTCGTGAAACGGGGTTTTCCTCATTTTCTGGGAAAACTAGTGGTGGCGTCGCGCGAAATGTCGGGCGGGCTGTTTTCTCAGGTTAGAATAAAAAACCAAACCTACCTCTAGCCAGGCTGATATTATATTATTTTCTGGAAGACGACTTCCCTTGACCTTAAGATTATACTCATGATTCACGGAAAGAATCACAACTGGCGATTTGTAAAAGGTCGTATTGAAAGGCACTTCCTGTAAATAGGTAAAAAAGTCATGTAAGTTAGTAAATGGATCTGAACGTGCTCACTTCTCCCTCTATTTTTGCCCATCTTCCGTAAATTACCCACTTCTAATATTCGCCCACTGTCTACAACGCGAAATTGAAGAGATTCGAAATATAAAATTCTCGCAAAGTCACGAAATTTAAGAATCGCGAAATATGCGCACATCAAAATCGCGAGATAAACATGTCGCGCTCATCTTGGAATTGCCATTTTGGATACAATGTTGATTACCATGGCCTGGTAAGTTTGGGTTTACTGTATTTTAAGTTTTCTTTAGTTTGAACTTAACCACTAAAAAATCAGTATTCTTTGGCTTGCTAAATGTTCTTGTTAGAACTAAAGTTTTCACCTGACAGAAGCCGTAGTTGTTTTTGGCCGATGGATTTCCACTGTTTGGAAAGATTTCTTCTCCAGTTAATGTGAAATTAAGTTGACTCCCATTTCCAGTAAATGCAAACCAGTCCTGCGGACAAGAAAATAATGTTTAATTTGCTACCCCTTTTTTTACAAGACGATTTGCGTCAGGTTTCGAGCGACGTTTCCTTTAACAAGAAATGACTGCGTGAGACATGACACTGACCTTAATTGCGTCAAAAACGTTCTGGGCAATTGGTTTCGCGGGCTGCCGAGGTGTGGCAAAGTCAAGTTTGTTTGTTTGTTTGTTTGTTTGTTTTCAGCAATACTATAGTTTACTCGGACATTTTTCTCCACCTACCACAACTGCATCTTTGTGTTTTCCATCAAAGGGCAAGAATTCCCTCAAGCACACTTCAAATCCTCCAGAATTGACGTTTTCTAACCATAAGTACATAGCGTCATTTGGCTTTGTACTGCGAGTATACTTAACTGAGACAAATACACGAGGCTTGGAAGCAAAGCTCTGCAAAAAAATTGTTACATATATCAAAAACTATCGATTGAAAAATAAACAAACTTCTCGAAAGATAAGTCAGCATGAACGTATCGATGAAGTACTCAGCGGCACTTAAATGAAATTAAGGATTTAAGGGGAGCAGATTAATTAAATCTACTTGTCTATTCCCATTAACTCAATATTCTACCCCTTTTTCACCTCTTTCTACGAAGTGTTAAAAAGGTTGGTGAATGCATCTTATTTGGCCCATTACTTAAATAAAGTTACAAACAACAATGGTCCTTTTCGGCTAACTTTGTTAATTTTAATGCTACAAATTTAATATCATTAAAAAATAGACTTCTATTTTCCAAATTACCTTAAACACATCAATACATTCAAAACGGTCAAGCATTATTCAATCACTACCTCCAAAGTAAAACGTGAAAATGGCATATCTAAAGGTGATGGAAGGAAAAGTTTGAAAATAAGCCCAAGTGAAAACTTAAAAAGACTTTTAGCAGTGAACTCTGCTGTGAAGAGCAAATTCCGGATATTAATTAGTGATCATTTGTTTTAGAACTACCTTCTGATACTATTTCATTTGTTTCTACTATTTAATTACGTTTTACACCTTTGTAACAAAATTATATACTCGTTGTCAATTATTGTTATCTAACCTGAGAAAAGGCCACCTTCTCACACTTAGTTTCTGTTGTCCATATTCCGCTAAAAGTAACGCTTCCATGCGTTAACATGGGTTTGTCCTGGAATGCTACCCAGTTGATAATTCCAGTGTCGTTTGTAGAACCTGTTGCACGCGAGCATAACTGAAATCCAGCTGTACTAATGGACTCTGCCCACACGGCGGAAGGCGAATGAACAACTGAAGACTGATCTTCATGGCTTAATGACACAAAAACTCGAACCTGAAATGCGTTAGGTAAAGACAGGCATCAATGAAAATTTATCAGGTGACAAGTCCACCCTAGACTATGAGCAGTCTCTCTTTTTTTCCTAATCCGTCGACCGAAACGCGCGAGATACGCGAGACACGCAAGTCAGGCGTGGCCTTGCGCGTGACTGGAGGCGCGAGAATGCCTCCCTTGTTTCTCGCGTCTGCTCGACGCTCGCGCACGCGTTCACTCCACACACTAAATCTGAAGAAAAAGAGAGTCTAGCTAATCGACCCCAATCGCCCACCCCCCCCCCCCTCCACACACTCTCACATTTTACCCCCAAATTCCCATTTCATGGAATAGAGACCTTCTATATTTATCGTCAGAATCTTCCGGCTTTTTGTATTTGTTTTGTTTTGTTCTGTTTTGTTTTGTTCAAAAACATACGCATCTTAGGGATTAGAAGCACTTAAGCATACCTATGCGCACCGAAGTACAGAAAACCACAAGTACTTTGGCAAATCAAAATTTGTAAAGAACATTAGATTTTTAAAGAAGCTTAATGTGATTCACTTACAAAAGAAAGTTACCCCGAACCCTGAAGATTAGACTATAAGTTTTAATTGCTTAGGGTTTACTTACGGTTCCAGATCCACTAAACGTTTGCGGAAATACCACATTGGTGCAGCGTGGTAGGGTACAATGTTGTGGCGCCTCACATCCGCCGTCGCAATTCCATCCTTGACGTGTCTCTGATGCGTTTAGTTTGCCACCTTGATAGGAAATACCTGAAAATGAGCAGAGTGTGGCTTGAAATTAAAGAGAGGCGAGGGGCGTGTCTCAGAGCGGCTGTGTTTTAGATGTGGAAATGACGGAACTGATCGGTTCCTCTTTATTTATTTTTGCGAATTATAAGCCTTTTTTTCTTTTTCAGGGATTTTGTGAATTTCATTTTTCATATAAATAGCGCGGTAAAAACGTAACTTGGCCTAGTTCTAGTTAAATACAAAAAAAAAAAACAATAAACGACTCAGTCTACCGTCGAGTTGCACAGGACCGAAAAATGCGCTATCTTAAAAGAAGGCTTTTCATTTGTATCATAAAATGTTTGATAGTCGTTACGTGAAGAAAATTCAGGAAGACGAATTTTACGATATATACTTCAGATAGTTTACATTTAAAATATCCAGAATGCTCTTAATCATAAAATGGTAATGAATAAGTTGGCGAATTGCATATCTGGCCAGCGCGATATAGACGCACGCTGAGACATTTGGAGACAAATCAGTTTAGGAAAGTAATATCAAATTAAAGAAAAAAAATGCACACTTAGATACCATCCTATTGAGGTTGTCTTTATTTTGGTTTGTTGTTGTCATCAACCTTCAATGTTTCACTCGTGCTTAAGTCATTGTCTATTCCGAAGTCCATCCTACTGGCAAACTCAAATTGCTTGACAATTCTCTTTAGAATTGCTTCAAGTCTCATTTCGACTCCTCTAGCTACTTTTTTGTTTATTTTCAGTTATTCCACTTGAAAGCAAATCTAGATGTCTTGATTCTGGTCACGTTACACGTGCGCAAACATTATCAGGTGATCTCGGTTCCTTGCACCAAAAGGGTAAGGGGCAATGACAGTTATCGTTGATTGGATTAAAACAGAACTCTACGAAGTAGGAAATCTGTAGATCGCTACCGAGAAGTACAGGAATCATGGGAATGACTGACTCGGAAAAAAAAAATCAAAAATATAAAACTTGTTTAAGGTTTTCTGTTAAATGCGGGTCGCTGAACTGACAGAAATCATCACTATTCCTTCAAAAATTTGAAATATATTAAAACTTCCGCATTGCGTCAGAATGTGGGTGTGGAGTCTTAAGGGCAGGTTTTTCAAAGTCCTCACCCCACTGGCAAAATCTTAGGTTTTGAAATCTTAAAACTGCCAAGTCATCTGAGGATATGAAACATGGGATAAATGTTTATCCCTTTTTTTCGTGTTTCTTCGATCCAAGTGGTAACCAGACTACAGACCTGACTGTTCTCTTTGTAGATATTTTGACAGAGTTGCGGCAAACAAATAAATCGACCGAGAGCTTTGAAATATAGTCATTTTCTTGAGAACATTGCTTCTGCATGTAGAGGATTCGCAAATAACGAGATGATAAATACATCGAATCGACTTAACAATTCGTCAGCTCCGCGAGCACTGATTTAGTTACTTAAAAGCCCGATGGAGTGGCGGTTGTGTCCCCACATTTGTAAACAAATCACTATGATGAATTCAAATGATCTAACCTCCAGACATTCTTGCTTTAGTTGAGATCTAAAACAAGTATATTCTCTAGAAAAATGTTAGTGAAATAAAAAGTCTTCGACCGAGTTGAATTGGGTTTCAACAGATTGAAGTTTAAGAATTTTAAAACAATTGCTACTAGAAAAAAGTAACATTTTTGTCAGGTATAAGAACCTACACGCGTAGATTGCAACGGCCTAAGAAGAAAAGAAGAGCTGTGTACCTTCTACAGTTGTAGCGAGAATCTCCAGGTTCAGGAGAAAGGCAAAAACGGTAAATTTTCTGAGGTCCATCCTGCTGCTGAATCTAGAGGTAATGGCCTGTCGACAGGTGGGGGTTTGTTTTATCTCCTTGCGTTTAACAAATCAAGGATCCAAATATTCTAAATCTTCTTACGAAGTAAAAACAAGCTGATTGGGTAATAAAGGCGCTACACTGACATGCAGCATATTACAAAAACAACATTTTCTTTGGCTTTTAACGGTATCACAACAGGTACGGGCGTGTACTTTACTATTCTTAGCTTATAGCCAACTTAAAGGATAAATAAACAACAAGAACAACAAAAGCATGATAAGTGACTTTTAATTTACCAAAAGTATTTCATCACTACATGCAAACTAAAGAGAACTAAAAATGATACTTTTTGCCTTTATTTTGACTGACTTCATATACAATGTAAAGTTAATAAAAATGGAGTTTCGCTTTGTCCCAATGTGCAGTGCGAAACTGCCCTGTCTGCAAAAATAGTTCAGATTATCAAATGTCTTTTGAGCGCAATTCTTTCAAAAGCAGTTTCATACATATACCGCCAGAATTAATGTAATTACTGATTGCAATGGCAACGATAGTTTACAGTCTGTTTCCTAAACTTTGTATTCCCTGTATAAGGGCAGCCATGCTGGCCAAACCTGGAATGTAGCTAAGACCTGAGTTTTCTTGAGGTTTTGATACGTGCGGTATGCCACGTCCAGCGTTTTAGAACACATTACGTTTTCTAATAAAAAGAGAGACGCTGCAAACTGTCACTTCTAATCAACCATCTGCTGTTTTCTAAATCATTTAAAGATATTATTGCACCTGCACTTTGTTCGTAATTTAATTTATTTAATAGTTGATGATGCTTCTTTTACTGGGCAAACTGCACCGTCTTCCAAAAAGCCAAGTAAATGTTAAGGGTTTTTTGTAATGACCCGTACCATCTTGGCGAGACAAGTATGGGTTATGTTCAGAAAGCGTCCGCTCGTCACATGCAATACCTTTAACGGAACATTAAGGAAAATTTTCTTTCTGTGCCATTTTCCAACAGTCAGTAAAGGCTGTTAGTGGACTTGAGGAAAAGCGCATCAAATTTTCAGTACCTTAAATGAGCATTTAACTTCCTTTTAAATCTTCCGATTTTTTTGTTATTCTTAAAGGGACATGTCGTAACATTTGCTTGCAGTCTGTGTGAGGTGCAAGCCAATTTACACAACTGCAACGTGTTAGAAACCTCTTAACAGTAGAGGGGCTTAATTGCATTAATTCCCTAAAAGTAGCCAGCGTGGCAGCTTTAAGAGGGGAAAGGGAACGCGGGAATTAAGCGCGTGAGAGCGCGAAGGGCGCACGAGGAGGGGGAAAAAGGGAAAAGAGGGGAAAAGGTCTCCGTTTTCAACATCCTCGCGCGCCAGAATTTTTGCTTTCCCTTCCCCTTTTGACGCCCCTTAGTGAAACCCTGCACTCCAACTTCCGCAAGTCAAATGTTTAAATTGCACGCTGTGAAGCTTTAAATTAACATATGTATACGTTAACGTCTTCTTACTGCTACTGAAGACCTTGCATACATTGGAAATCCAGTTTCAATCTTTTCAATGCAACATGTACACGAAATTCGAAGAATATAGCCGCACATGTAGTAAAAAAGTAAAAACTCAGAAGTAAATCATTTTATTAACCACTTGTCAGACAGTTTTTATTTCCGCTTGTTGACATCTTAAACCAGTTTTTGAATAAATGGTAAATTATGGCTTTCAGGACTGTCAATTGCCTTCTAAAAGCATGAGATTTCTTTACTAAAAACAATAGATTATTTTACGGTGCCTGGTGTTCAAAGAAAAGTTACCTATCAAATAGTAATTTTTTTTATTATTATTCCCGGTTAGGCCAGGTTTGACAAGATATTTTCACAGTCTACAGCTTTAATTTTTTGACCCAGGTACATCTTAATACCGCTTAATCGACGATTAAGCAGTCTTTAGACTGAAGAAATCACGCTCCCAAGAATTAGCAGAGAAGACCTAAAACTTAAAAACTGACTCAAACAGTTGCTTTCCACATTTAAAAGGTCTTATTGATTCTTTATTTTTGGTCATATATCGTATGCAAGTTTTATGCGTGACCAGAGAAAACAGTTGACTGATGACAACACTGCTAAAGCTCTCTTATGCTGTTTTCAGGTCTCCTAAGTGTCTAACACTAATGGAAAACTAAGTATGTAGTCCCATCACGATAAAGTTAACCTGTTAGAGCGAAAAAAATTAGAGTGAAGAGATGGCCGGCTTACGTTATTTAGGTGAGCTGAATTAGTCTGTTCGGGCAACTTTTCTAAGAGTGGTTGACCAGTATCTCAATACATTTACTTCCTTATAAGACGATACGCCGAGACACTCAAAAGGCTTTTCCTTCATATTTGCTAAGTGCTTTATACCTATTCAGACCTTTAAGGTTAATTATCGAATGTGAGGTGTAAGCTGCTAGTCGAGACAATAAGTCTGATCAGATTTGAAAATGCATACAAAATGTACATTCTCCTGCTAATTAAATAACGTATTATCATTCACGTATAGAAGCTTCCTCTAACAAGGTTCAAACTGCTTCACCAGTACAAAAAAAACAAGAACAACAAAACACGATTAACACTTGTAAAATCATCAGGCACCAGTAAACTGTTTCTAAGAGGAACCTTTGGGACGGGCACTGACTGTTTGTCTAAGGCTGATGTCCGTCTTGTTAACAGTCAAATAAAGGGATCACAGAAAGGAACGGACCAACTGTAGAGGTCCGTTTTACTGAGTACCCTGTACCAGAGACAGAAGAAAGGCCACATAAAAGTAGAAAAGAGCTTACATGGTAACGAGAAAATCATTTCTGGTATCATGAGGACTCCACCTGGTGATCAAAGCCTCCTTTCGTCTTCTTGATCGAGGGTGAGAAGAGGAGGCTATGCCTTAAACGCGTCAAACCTTTGAGGTCGCCGCAGCCCTTCGTATTTTACTGCCTTACAAGACATCAATAATCTCAAAACTTAAGGGTAATACAAAACGACGGTTAATCTCGAGACTCTGAAAATTTAAAAAAATCCATCGTGCGGTTTCAAAATTATTCGCTTATTTGTTTAAGAAGACCAAAATGTTTACCAAACAGCTAAATAGGGCACCTCAGCACATACTTATCAAATCCTTCTTTCTACATCGCTCGGCTAAAGCTATCGCCATGATCTTTGACGCACGTTTTTAAAGACAAGTAAAATTTCATTTCAAAAGCGCTTCGTTTTCTACAGATAGCGGCCGAAGACATGAGCTATAAAAAATTTCATGATGCCGCCGCCAAAATTACGAAGAATGATAGAATGTACTTAACATTTCCAACATCTAGGTCTACATGTAATTTGATTGACACAATAAAGTGATTTGACGTTTTTATGATACGGTTAGTTTTCTTTGTCCCTGGGGAACGTCCTGTTAGGGCAGGAGCCCCGTTAGGGTAAATTCCGACAATTGGCATGGCCTTTGAACAGCGACAATGGAGCAGAAATGGTGACAAGCGACACAAAGATGGGTTGAAACTGCTACAGCGAGAGAGAAAAGCGAAAATACAATAGTAAAATACCGACAGCGATATGGCCTCCTCCTCAATACGTGAAACAACAGGTTTTGAAATTCAGACTAGGGACAGACATAACCCTCCTCAGGTCCTGAGAGGGCCTCTTAAAGGGACAGTGTCCCGATTATGCGCACGCGCGAGAGCATCATCTGTTCTTTCTTAAAAAGACAATTGAGCTGTCATATTGACACGACAAGATTTCCTTCCGGACCGCACCGCAGACGGAGATTTGTTGGTTACGTTCTCAAGTAATATTTTAGACTTTCGAAGAAGTCCTTCGCCTTATTTAAAATTTGGCTCGCGGCACGAAGACTTATCGCGATATTGTCGCTAGCTCGGCCGCCTCGTGACCCGAAAAGCTTTTAAAACAGCTTTTCTGCTGTGAAACTTGTGTCAGAGGTCAAATTGTGGCAAATCCAAGCTGGCGTTCTAGCCTCAAAAATTCGAAAGATAAAAATAAAAATTCAATCTCAACGCGATGAAGCATCGCAAATGTTAGTCAAACATAATATTACGATTTCATTGCACACGTTTCTCAAAACATGTAGTGCCTGTCTGTTTGATTTTAACGGCCGTAGGGAGATTTATTTTAAAGTTTTCCAACGCGTCGTTGCAAAACACTGTAATTCACGAAGCTTATTCCGTAACATCTGTCAGCTACATCCATGTCTCAATGGTTTCTTTCTTACATAGTCTTTATTGTTGCTGTTCCATTTCTGCGTATTCCTTTCTCGATTATCTGAGCTTGTATGAAAGCTAACGGGAGAAATAAGCCATCAACTGGCATTAAAGCGCTCCCCTTCTCCTAGTCCTCCAGCTAACGGCAATGTAAGTAACGCCAAAAAATCCCGATTTCGCCCAAATCGAAACTTAATGGCAACAATATATCGAAGCTCTGTAATTTTGAGAAGCTTTAGTGTAGTATCGAACTCGGCCAAACGCGATGAAAACGGATTTTCAAGGTTCTCTTACTCTCCTCGCATCGTTTGATTTTACGACAGTATGAACAAAAATAACAATTCTGAGCATGCGCAGAATCGGGATACTTTTCCTTTTAATGTACAGGGGAACGAAGACGCTGGGTACGAGGGTGTGTAATATGAGGCGCTTTCCATTTACTAAGAAATTCTGAAAATTCCAGTCGGGATGTTAATGGAACACACGTTTTCTGAACGTACCACTGGAAAGTTCCCGGGAATAACTGGAATTTTAAAAAGGTAGTCCTGTTTTCCCGTTGGAAAATTTCCGATGAAAAAGCATGTTCCATTCACGAGTTTTCACAAGGAATCACCGGCAGTTCCAGGCTATTCACGGCGATATCTGTGCTACCATCTTGAATTTTGGTGACGAACGCATAAACGAATGGAACTTGTGTCAAATGGAACACACTCTTCACTCGATGGACCTTTCCATGGAAGTTTCCGAAAGTTTTTGGTAAATGGAAAACGCCCATGGACACTCGTTAATGCGGACAACAGACACTTGATTCTTACCCAACCAAGAGATTCTCGTAGAAAGCCAACCTCGCTAATGCGTGCACGTCATTCTCATTTGCGTGAAGTATTAAGGCTTTCCTTTTTATTTGGGCGTCGCCCAAATAGAATAATCGAGTTCGCTTGTTTTGATTCAAAGTTGCAATAGGCACGCAATACGTGCGAGGGTAAACAAGCCAAGTAAACAGTCTGCCGCGCGATGTTTCACAACACAGCATTTATCTTCAAATTTCAGCCCCCCGCCCCTTCTCAAAATCTTCAATATCCCTTTCTCTGTATTAAATGAGCTTTTAAACTTATCCATGTTCTCTCCACACAAATATTATCAAAAATAAACGAAAAACAATCCTAAACAGAGAACCTGACAACATTAAAATAAGTACAAGTATGTACTTTCTACAACCACTACTTTATTTCAACGTACTGTAACTACATTATTCCTTCATAACCAAATTATCACTTCCACAACTACCTTACTGCAACACCTAAAATCACTTTTACCTCCCAAAATAATTATTTTTTGTTACTTCGTATTAAATTCTACGAGAAACAATTCATGGCAAGAAATGACCCCTTTGAGGCCCATTTACATGGTGTTGAGCCTGAAAAATTGGTTCTGCTCATGCGCAGTTTAAATGAGCGGGCTATGGAGCTCAATGAAGAAGGCGAAACAAAATGGCGGCCGAAAAGAGTACTTGTCCCGTGGAAGGTTTTTATCGCGGAATAGGGAGCCACGTTCGTCTCAAAGTCTATGATTTATCATCACACTAGGGATTCACACTCCTGTCTGGCTTTTTGTATAAGAATCCTTAAAACGAAGTTTGTTTTGCCTAAGCTTTCCTCTGGATCCAGTTCTTCATCACGATCATCTGCCTCTTGTTGTACAGATTTGCAAATGTACAATTAGTACAGAAATTTAGTGCCAACAAACATATAGAACATTTATCAGTTGCTGAACATGAAACCGGGCGCAACGAAATAAATTTACGACAAATTTGTAATTTATAGATTCAAAGATTACTTGTTTATTTGGGCCTGAAATGATGGATATCCTTTGTGGTTGTATTTCCTACCAACGCCGTTTTCCTTCCTTCCCTGGTCGTTTTGCACGGCCTCTACTCAACACAACACAAACGTAATGCAAATTACAAGAAGGGCCGGGGCACTCCACAAAATCGCCATCATCTGCGAAGGAAGGAGTACTTTTTAAACGGCGATTTACATATATTTTTATTGGATCCTAAGGCTTTCCATATCAACCCGTGCATATTTCAAATACGCATGTTTTAAACGACTAAGATGCTTGAAGTGATGACCCTGTTTTGGCCGAGCGGTCAATGACCGTCACGGCTTCTTTCAAGTTCGACGACCTCGAAGCCCGATTTACATGGTTTGTCTTTCATTTTCCCAACGTATCTTCGACTTCCAGATAGAGTAATAAATAAATATGGTAAATATAACCGTCCATTTAGAGAAAGTAATCGTTAAGTTTGTCTAGTTTTGCTTTTCGTTAAAAATTAACAATTATCGATAAGAATTTGGGTCACGATTTCGGGTTCTGGGAACGAAAAAAAAGGCAAATGTCACGTAGTTTTTTTGGCATGCACTGATTAACAAACTAAACTAATTCACGTCCAATATAACGCCACGCCTTCGACTTCACGCGTCTCAACCAATTCAACCCCTAAAATATACAACGCTACTACACTACTCACACATCCCTTTAAATAGACGTAAAAAAAACTTCACACACGCCGTGTATATCGCGCGCAAATGTTCGCTCCCACAGCGTCTTGCTCAATATATTCTGAGTGTTTCCATTATGACGTTTTTCTGAAAATTAGGAGATTTTCAATTTTACAAAGCTAATAATCTCCTGTTTTATTCCTTTAGTATTTTGTTCGAAAGGGTGTACTGTTTGATTAAATAACATGACCGGCTTAATACCGACACCCCGTTAATACGGACACTTTTTATGCCTCCCTCCCCCCGACCCCCCGGGGTCCGTATTAACGCGTTTGTCTATAACAATAAGGCTGAGGGCCGGTTGCTGTATTCGATCTTTTGGGTCGGCGCTTCAATTCGCGTCTAGCTTACCACTAGTCATTCAGAAGATCCCTTCGAAAGATAGTCATATCTAATTAATAGCAAGGATTTCGTCATAGCGGTTCGTTATTAAAAATATATCGAGTTAACATCCTCTCCATGCCTATGCTCTTATCATGACTGGCTGAAATCTGTTCCTCATGGAAATATGCAATTTTTTTTGGACTGAAATAGCTAATTTTATCAATACCGTAAAGTTCCGCAAGTAACGAGTACTTTCGGAAGGTTCCTACCCTCGGGTAGCTAACATGTACCGTACATGGGCCTTAATTACCAAGTTAGAGTAATAATATCGCCACAATTGTGAAAACATCCAAAATTAATATTTAGCGAAAGGCATTTCTTGTTATAGCTTTTTGAATAAAAATTAAAAAAAAATCCTTGATTACGGTATGGGTATTCACAGATGAAAGGAAGAATTTCTGAAACAAAATCTATTATGTACCTTTCCCGGTTACATAACGGAATCTCAGTGATCATTCCCGGGGTCGTTATAACCGTTAAAAATAAACCTCGGATCAGTTTGGCAAAGTTTGTTGTATCTATAACTTCCGTTATTTCTAGCAAAAAGGGAAATTACTTTTGAAGTCACTCCTTTCGGAAGGTCGTTATTTTCGGGGGGTCGTTAATTACTTTTGGCATTCGCTAACACCTGCGAAAGTTTTTCGCCACTTTCGAAAGGTTACTTCTTTCGCGAAGGGGGAGGGGTGTGGTTACTATCGGTACTTAAAGTGCTACTACGATCAAAATTTAATGTCAAGTTTGTTACAAAAACGCTTTCTTTTCAGCTTATCAGAAGTGGCTGTACCTGTTTCGGTCATTGAAGTGAACTTTGGCGCCCTCTAAGTGAAAATATTGAGCTTGAAAATGTAGGTTTTTCGCGTCCGCCATTACAAATTTATGTTCCAGTGACAAAGCTATTGTTCTCTGATTGTGACGTCATTTTCTGAACGCGCCAAGAAAACAAACCTGAACCAGGAGAAAACAGCGAGCGATTCCAGTCAAAGCTTCGCTCGTCTTCGCCCGATTCTGGAATTGTGAAGGAGGAAATCATAGATTACGATGACTCTGTAGAACCAGCACCGACTGAATATGAGAAAGTCAAATACTAAGGGCAGCTAGCCTCAGAGAGGGGAAAAAACACACTTCACCAAGTCGTATTTTATGCAGTTTGTGCCGACGGAGATTCGGACTACCGGTAGGTGTATTTGTATAGGTACTAGCTATAATAATAATACACAGGCAAGACGATCGAGAGTCCGCACCAATTTCACCTGCCTTCTAGCCACTCTCGAGTGCTCATTTATCCAAGTGTAGATAAAGTTTTGCTTTATAGCTCTTCAGGCACAGCGAAACAGAGTGGGTACAGTTTTCTGTTCAGCTAAGTTTCCGTTCTAAAGCAGCCGGCTCGTTGTCATATGCATGTGTTTTTTTTTTTACCATCTTAAACGGACTGCTGTCCTTTATTATTGAAAATTTAATTGTTACTTTACTGTTACGTATCTGAGCTGAGGATTTTATATCTAATGTTAACCTCTCTTTGTCAGAAAAGTTAATTTACTCATTTTCAATACAAATAGATAAATAAGGGGATCGCTCGCTCTTGATTTGGTATATCAATTTAATAATTTTCAGTGCTGACATTAAAGACTGTAACATTCTTTGTAGCTCATGTTTTTTTGAAAAGGCTGTGTCTGCCTATGCCTTCCCTATCGATTGACTGCAGATCATTATTGCAAGTTATAAATTGCAACGCTAATAAAAATTCAGAGGTTTCACCTCATCCAACTATTGTCAATGATATCCCCTTGTATTCCCATAACTTTTATAGATAACTTTATGAAATTGTTGTATGTGACTTTTTTGTTTTAATTTATTTATTATTCAAACCCAGGTGTGCATTTTTTGGATGCTCTACTGAGACCAGCTTTGAAGCTTTGGCTAGACAAGAAAATATATACAGTGGAAAGGTTAATACAGACATGTTATGATGTCTATATTATCTGGGTGTCCATATTAAGTTAGCTCTCTGGAAAAAAGTGACAGACACGTGATTTATTTTATATATAGCATAAAGGAACAAGGAGGAAGAAGGGTAGGGACAATGACTGTAGCAAAAAGCCAAGGACGTGAAACTTGTTGAGCAGGAGGCAGAAAATTTATCAAAGGACTACAAACAGGGGAAGAAAGAAAGATGTATCAAAGTCAAATGTGTCATGCTATTTGGCTGCAGATGTTTTGGTAATAAAATCTTATTAACCCGTGAGCTTGGTACAATGTGTACAATTGGCACATCATTGTGACAAGAAAAATAGAAAGTGCCTGGGTAACAGTGTCTCTAAAGCTGGATTAAGAATTTTTGACTTGAAACACAGAAAAGTGGTTGATGTCCACATTAACTACTGTGCGTACTAAGCCGGTTAATTTTAAAGAAAAAATGTATGCTTTTCCTCAGGACAAACAAAACTGCCTGTTATATATGGGTGTCCAATTAAGTGGGTGTCTTTAGATCATAGAGTACTGGGTTATCACTGCATTAATAAATTACTATTATTTTGCAACTAACTTTATGTATTGAAAAACTAAATGGTTCAGTACATCACTAGCTTGCACGATTCTGCTGATAACACAGTGTGCCATAAATTCACTGCCTCTAGGAAGAAGTGTTACACAGGGGAAATTATGTTCATCATGGAGGCCCATCCTTGATTGTGCTCTGTGGGTTTTTCTTGCTGGGTTTTTCCATTGTAAAATATTATTAGAAACTAGCCTTTTTAAGAGTTAAAACCCCTAAGAGAGCCTGGGAAGCAGTTTTTAACGTGCGCGGGCTGGTGACCACCTACATTGAGGGGGGGGAGCAACTTTGGCTGTTCTCTCTTTGTGGCTGTTTAGAACTGTCAGATTACCGAACCTTTCTTGAGTCATTGTTGAGCAGAGTCATGTTCATAAATTTCAAGCCGCTGAAAAGTACCTTTCTCCTGCTGAGCGTGATTGCACATGCTTAATCCACCACTAGAAGTTTGCAGATCACGATATTACACTGTAGGTTCCTGTAATGCCTTCATTTTGTCTAGCTTGTCATTGAAATGTGCCAGAGACCACATCATCAGCTGATATAATTCGTTTTAAGAAACCGTAGTTCATGGAGTAGTCTTCAGATTTAATCAAGAACCTTCATCAAAAAAGACTATTCCGCATTATTGCAAATGCTACATAGCTTTGCTGGTTTGAAAATGTAGAAATCTAGGACGATTGACTTTTTAAAGGCTTACCATGCATCACACTGATGGTATCAAAACAGACCAATAATAAATTTAGATGCTGGAAGATTCTTATTCCAACAAAGATACTATTCAAATGAAAATGTATATTACAATGGAACCTCTATAACTAAGTCCTCGGTCTAACAAACTATTTTTTTTACTCCAGTAATAGTAAAATATAAGGCAATATGAAAAAGAACCTCGATAAAAGTTAACAAACCTCGTTATAATAAACATATTTTGCCAGTCCCTTGGCCCTTCGTTATATCAAGGTTCCACTGTACTTAATTTTATTTATTTATTTTTCAAAAAGTGGGGAAGCCCCTTTGCCCTGCGTGGGCCCTGCTCTAGCTTGGCTCAGGTTAGATAATGCCCCCAAAGTAGACTATGCTAAATCAGGCAACAAAGAACAATAAAATTGCAGCCTTCAAACAGTATTACAGCCCTTGGCTTGTTTATTGTAATCACTGGTATGACTAAAAAATAATGGATTTGTATATTGCACACGGTACATAAGACCTAAACTTGTCCTCCAGGTTCTTAGCTGGGGCCTCACATTTATCTTGTGATCGACAAGTGTGCAGATCAATTGTTACAGTAGGGTGGACAGTGCCTTTGTATGTAGTAAGGGGCCATGAAGCTTCCTCATTTATAGGAATAACATTAGTCTATCCCATATTAAAAGATACACCAAGGTTTTTTGAAGTAGCAAGGCTGTGCTCTAAGAAAAATTGAAAGGAGCCCAGTGCTCCGGACCCATGAAATCCTGGGTGCACAGCACATGATTTCTATGAAACAATTTCCTAGTTGCCCCGGAACAATAAGCACCACGGGCCAACTGGGTGCTGGTAGAGCACAACCTCGAGTAGTGAAACATAAAGCAGCAGTGATGAGCAGGGGCCATGAAACTATCTCATACATGTACATAACCCTCAGTTGCAGTAAATATTTCAGTGATCAAGCCTTGGTGATTATTCATTTTTAACTTGCAATCTGTCAGTCACATCACTTCAGTGATTCAGTTGGAGTTTACATCTCAAATTATGATATACTATAATTATAATTATTATAAGTATTCAATGCGAGATTGCAAAACTTTTCGTTATTCACTCAAAAGAAAAACAATACACAACATTCAAGATAGGATCACAATTTTATTTTAAAGACCACATCAGTAAATGGTAATAATTCTTGCTGTATTTTACAAAATTGCAAAAACAGTTTTTGCAATAAACTTGTGTGGGCTCTCTTGCTTTAGCTTGTGGTTTGAACTAACAATGTGTCTGTGCAGTTTAAATCAGGCTCTGAGTTTTGGGAATACTAAAATTGAAAAAAGCATACCTTTAATTTGTTTAGTGAGGGTTATGGCGACCAGCATGTTGGAAATACTAAGGAATTTACTGTATATTAAAATATCATACCATTCAGATTGCACCCATGATCCTGATAGATTTTAATACTTTATAATAAAAATTTACAAATAGAGCTTTAAAGCTTTTTATAAAAGCTCAAAGGAATGTTAATAGTGGTAACAGAAAAAATAGTGCACTACAAGAGCAAGGTGTGAGCGATGATAGTGTTTACAAAACTAGATGGCTCTCTGTGATCTGTTGCCTTGGGGCAAATCTTTTTGAAAGTTTCCTAAAAGTTTCGTTGTCGTCGCGTTCCAGTCGAAGAAAGGTCTAAGAAAAAATTTATCTTCGATGACTTCGCCAGCAGTAAAAGCAAAAATCACCACCGGCGATATAAATAAACTTAGCGTTGGGGACATTCACTGCAAGTTTTGCGAACTGTAAGCTTACCTCCATGCGCTCCCTCTTTATGCGAAGATTTCTTTCCGGATTCAAGATCTGTCGATTGATCTTTCTTCCATATGCTAGCAAACGATCCAAGTTTAATTTTCCGCCACTGGTTTGCGTTGAAAGCCCCGTAAATGCCATAGCAGCACTCTTCGAAGTTATCAAACCGAGAAAACAGCGAAACTGTCAGCTGGAAACAAACCTATTCCTCGAATCTTACATTCAGTCGGTCAGACTCGCGTGCAGCTCAATTCTATCGATTGAAGCGGTTGCTGCACACATACGGAGCCTAATGTAGCAAGATCGAAAGAGTCTTCCTAAACAAGAACGCATCGAAGTGGGAGAAAAGGGAACATTGTTGAGCAGGGTTCTTGGAAGAAAATTGTCATGCTGTGTGTACTGCGTTAAGTAAATGACGTCACAAAGCAATTGCCTTGTGTTCTTGGTAACCAGGCCACAGGAACATAGCGTTTTAATGGCGGACGAAAATTAATGGTTTTTGAGCGCCAAAAAATACCACTTTCCTTAATCGTATGAAGCTATAACTTGCACACCATGTACTTCAAGTACTAAACTGCCAATCTAGCGAAAAAAAATGGTAGTCAAAGATTTGATCGTAGTAGCACTTCAACTGTAAAAGAAGTTCATTCTATTTAGGAACTTGAGATTAATGAAATTCTAAACAAATCCCGTGTCAGAGACAGAATCTCAGATCTCGAACCTTGAGGATACAGTAAAAACCTACCTATAAGAAAATCGATTTTTCCAACTAAGCCTAAATAAGTTCTTATAGGAATGGTATTTAGTGAGAGTTTAGGCTACGTGGGTTCTTAAATAGGTTCTTAATTTGATAGGGGCACTAGCAATCAGCACAGATAACTACTGTAGTACAGGGCATTTGTCATATGGAATATATTGCTGTATTAAATAATTATCTAGAATACAATTTCTATGACAACCATACAGTAAATTTATCTTTCCAAAGTACTAGCACGCATTTCTTTCATGCTACAGAGTTCATGAAATGCTGTGTTACATTTTTAATCTTACTGGCTGAAACCTAAACTAATTTTTTTTTTTTTCTGTATAATTTTTCCTCCGTGCTCTTATTTTTGTAAAATACCAGACGAGCGAATAATATCCCATGATGCATTTTTCCAGAGGCACACGCATTATCGCAGTCATGGCAGATTCCAACGTGAAATAAAGTCGTTTTCTCGTCGCCTTTTTTCTCATTTGTGTTCCAGTAAAAGTAAGAAAATTGCATTATTTTGTTATTTGACATGATTTCTCTGATTCTCTCAATGGCTTAGGAGCGAAATTTCCACATAGAAACATTTAGTTTCATTGTTTCACTTAGTCTTCTTATCACAAAGTGTTCAGTGACCCACAACAAGGTCATGAATATTCACGTTTTTTTGGATTATATGTTGAAGTCTTCCTAATGTGGACCTCACGCCAGCAAATTGAAGTCCTGAATATTGTACAGGCTAAGAAGTACCCAGAAGTACCCACACACATTTTGAAGACTTTTTTATCGAGCAAAGATGGCTGAAATTTCGTATCTTTTATCACATTTCAACGCCATGTGTGATAATATATGTGTTATATGTGTAAAGCCTGCTGAAGGCTACATCTGTTGGGCGCTTTCGAGAGCACTTTATGCCCAAGCAATCACTTTGTATTTTCACAGTGGTTAAATTTAAAAGGAATTTGACTATAATTATTTTAATTAGAACAAGGAGCGGTGAATATTGCCGTGTGTTTCAGTGTGATAGGAACCCAAACAAAGGTGCCACGCAGCATGCAAGCGGCACAACGCTAAACAAGCCTGTTCAGAAATTGAAAAAAATATATATCAGAGACTTTATTATTTCAAAGGAACAGATCAGTATTCTGGCCAGGAAATTTCCTTTAACGCTGCGGGAGTCAGTACCTGGTGATTCAGAGGATTGTTTGTCGCATCGATAGGTTAAAATTTATTCGTATCTGCAGTTGTAAATTGAGCTCCTTTGAGCGCGATGCTGAAATAAATCCTCCTTTGGCAATTACCTTCACAGCGTAGCGGCTGTTTTGTTGGAGCCTAGATAAGTCATGGTTTCGGTCCTGGTGAACCTTTCAGTTGCCGAGCCTCATACTTGGTGTTTGTAGTTGCGACCGAGCGCACAAGTAGTTCTCGACAGATCAGTGAAACGTATGTAACCCTTCAAAGTAACGCTGAAATTCTTGTTTAAAGCACAATGAATATCAGCTGACTCAATATTCTCAAAAGCAGAACCGAAACATGTTTGGAAACCATACACACCGAGCACTGCGATGTTCATGAAACGAGGTGCATCATGGGATACTATTCGATCGTCGTCTGGTAAGATAAGAACCTTTTGGGCTAGAAAGGTTCTTATGAAACGGGGGTTTAAAATGAAAATTTTAGCCTAACAGGTTCTTAAACTTTAGGTTCTTATACGTGGGTTTTTACTGTATTGGAACGCCCACTTTGTCAAGATTCTTGTTTTACTTGTCGCCTCTAGTTCAGATTCTCTTACCTTCAGTCTAATTTTATAATTAGATCTGAATCACAGTGGGTTAGAAAATTTCGTGCATCAGACAGCGAGAACCGCATAAAAAAAAGGTTTCACGTTGTTCTATTATTTTACCTATATTACTGTGAGGTAAAAACATTTCAAAATAAACACTGAAAATATATTTTCGCGGACAGGATGAAAGTCAAATCCTCCTTTTGATAAATACGCACACGGAAATGAAGTTTACGAGGTTTACGTAGGAGTCCTAGATTAGAATGTAAATTAATGTAATTTTGTGAAATCGAAACTTCTGTATTTTTGTTAAAATCTAAACAACCCTTCAGATAAAATTATTTATTTCTAGACTCCTATAGCCTTTATTTTACGTTTTCAAAGTTATCGACGTCATAAATTGAAAGTCTAAATTACTGTAGTGAGGTTAACATGATAAATGATCTCTCTTGGAAGTTTCATTAATTGCATTGCTTTCTTAAAAAGTGACAAATTGACATTACGGGTAAGCTTGAGAGACAAGGCAGGTGAAATAAGGTACACTAAGCAAATATTGGCGATTGAGACAAACAGGATAAAAGCAGAGTTTAGGTTTTAATGAAAATGCGTGTTATTGACCACTCCTCCGAAAGCAGATGGCCAAATAAGAAAAAAAACATCAAACGCTCACTTCAAGCTCAGTTCACGATAGTCTCTTGAAACGCGTTAAGTTGAGGTAAGCTTCAAAGAGGAAAACCAAACTGCTCGGGACCTTGTGAAGGAAAAAATCTGAATTTTTGGCTAATGTAAGAGCTTCGAAACGCTCTTCTCTTCTAGCGAATCTGTTAACAGCACAAGCGCCTCAAACATAGGAGATTTGTTACAGGAAGGCAACTTTCAAAAGGGAATCAAAATCACTGCATTCGTTTTTCTCCTGTTGTTGTCTATGCCAGGCAAAGCTTTGTTAATCGCGGTCGTGTGCAAAAACGCTAATAAAAGAATGAGGGCTCCAAGTAATTACTTCATCTTATTATTATTATTATTATTATTATTATTATTATTATAATAAGGCCGAATATGGAAAAAAATTCAGGACCTCGAACTAAAGAGAAAAATTTAGACTCGTAAGGAGGAGAAGGATATAGCATGTCGCCCGCACACATACTCTTTTCCATAGCGTGTCCTTTAGAATGGGAGTTTGGGAATCATAAAAAGACACTCAGAAATTTGCACATTGCACCTAAGCAGTGAAAGCTCTGAATGATGGCCATTGAAAAAATAAGTCAAAGCAAACAAAGTTCTCTGCCAGTTATAGTTCTTCGATGTGTAAAACGATGAATTAGTTGAGGTGTCGGTCATAGGATAAAAATAAACAGCATGTTGCTTGATTGCTTTGAAACAAAGACAGTGTAAACTATGAAAAATTCAGGAGTCATTTCATAGGTAGGTGGAGCATGATCGTCAGGGTAAACGTAGTCCTGACTGTACGACAGTGACTGACGTTTCGACAACCTGTACGGTAATCATATTTAATTCGAAGTGAATTGTATCACGTCAGATGATGGTGTTAAACTCGGGTTGACCAGTTCAAGTTTGTCTAATTGTAGCATAATAGTCTCCTTTTCCCACTGTTGTGGAATGTTCGTCTCTTCGGTTACCAGGATCCCTTTGATATTTTAGTGGGTTTACCCCACTATTCTCTCGGGGAACTCTGCACTAAAAGGACCTTATACGCCACGTATAGCCCGTGGCTATCCTATACGTATTTGTGCATGGTGGGTTTCTTGTATAACGCTAGTTTCTCTTCCCAATTAATAGCTTCCTCACTCTTTTCGGTGTTTTATACACTTCTTTACGCGCCCCACCCATTTCCCCGCATTGATGAAATAGCTCTTTTCCAGGAGCTCCACGCCCCAACCGCCTGCGGCTGAGTCTCCCGGCCCAGGCCATATCTTATTGAAATTACGGGCATTGTTTGCAGATGACCCCAGTGAGTATAGATTACTATAAATTAAGTTGCTTTTCATCATAAACATGCAGTGCTGCAATTTTGTATCTGATCATACTTGCGCACTCAAAGCCGTCTCCAAAGTAGCCTTGATCACAAGTGCAAGTAAATGAGCCACGATAATTTGTACAGCTGGCGTCCTGATGGCAGTAATACTTGTCCCTACTGCATTCATTCAGATCTCTTAAAAATGAAAAAGGACTATATATTACGAAACACACCATAATGCGTTTTGTCAGGGGGACGAGCTTAAAAGCAACAACTTCATGATTCTTCAAAATTCTTCAAAATTGTCATTAAAATGACAATTTTGCCTTTTTCCACCTCGTAAAGGGCTTTTCCTTTGTGAATTTGCAAATCCCTCACCTCTATACCTTCTACCACTTTCAAAGGGAAATCCTTAATATATAGATTTAACCAGGGCTAAAAGCCAGGCTCCCATTAATAAATTTATAATTTAAATCAAACAATAAACTTGTATTCCGTAATTCAGTTAACTTTAGAGCACATTCGTGTGACTTTTCAGGGAAAGGCTAAGTGATTTTACAAAATATAATTTGCAAACAGCCCAAGAGTGAACCAAATCTCACATCGAGTGGATAGCCTCATGAAGTACACCCAAAAACTGGCAATCATCTTCGATCACATTTATTAAGGCCATAATGGCTCTTGATCACCGTAGATCAATTAGGCCTGGAAAAAAATTGCGGCCGAATTTTTTGCGTTCGACAAGTTTATTTTACAAAATCTTGCCAACAAATCTGGGTGCGTGTAAACCAACCTTTTATGTCATTTATACATCACATCTGAGGAGAAACAGTACTATGAGGAACTGTTTTTATCATACAGACCTCGGACAACAGAATGCAGTATTTCACAATATTGCGATACAAATTGCTATCCAGGACGATCGAAGCACGCGTGGGCTTTAGCCGTAAACCGTTGAAAAAATTTTCAAAATCATCTATACGGCCAGCCGGTTCTGACTTTTACAGTGCTAGCATCTATATGCTGACGACACCCAATTATATATTACCTTTAAAACTACCAGCTTGAATAACATCCAACAAGTGAAGTTGAGAGTGGAATGCTGTATGAGGGACATTGATGAATGGATGATAAGAAACTATCTTAAACTAAACCAGGACAAAACGGACCTTGTAGTCATCAGTTCCAGATTCCATCCTATGCCTGACATCGGTCACATTACTGTTGGTTCTGAGTGCATTGCACCTCGTGACTCTGTTCGTAATTTAGGGGTTCAGTTTGATAGCATATTTAGTTTTGAGGAGCACATTAAGAACATTTGTAAATCATCATTCTATCATTTGAGAAATATTGCTAAAATCCGCAAGTACTTAAGCCAAGATACATGTAAAATCTTAGTCCATGCATTTATTAGTTCGAAACTTGATCACTGTAATTCCTTATTACATGGCCTTCCTAAGTATCTGTTAGCTAGACTACAGGCAGTTCAGAATGCTGCAGCTCGTGTTGTCACACTGACACCGAAGCATGTTCATATAACTCCTATTTTAATTAATCTTCATTGGTTACCAGTTGAGTTTAGAATAACTTTTAAAGTCATTTTATTGGTATACAAGGCCCTTCATGGCCTTGCACCTTCTTATATTTCTGACCTTTTGAATTTTAAAACATACTCTAGGTCATTGCGTTCTTCATGTAAAGAATATTTAGTGGTTCCAAGAAGCAGATTGAAAACATATGGAGACAGAGCTTTCTCTATTGCAGGACCTAAATTGTGGAACGATTTACCTCTAGAGATTAGGAAATGTGCTTCAGTGGCAACTTTTATGCAATCCCTTAAAACTTTTTTTATTTAAGTTAGCATATAGGTTATGAGATTCCTTTTGTTTTAAGATGTTTTTGATTTATATAGTAGATATGTTAGGCTATATTTGAATTATATTGTATATTTTAGGTATTTTAGAATTTAGATTTTTTATATTCTATTTTGTAATTAGGTAGCGCTTTGGACAATTATTGGATTTTAGCGCTATATAAATAAAAATATTATTATTATTATTATTATTATTATTATTATCTTTAACATGGCCTGTGCTGATGTTTCGCTCACTGTTTATATGCTGTTCCTGTCAGCATTGTCGACACTGCATATAGCCACCAGTGGCTTATCACGGGAGTCGCAGGCGAGCTTCTTCCATTTCTAAGACGAAAGGCCTTGTACGCAAGTTTTTCCTCTCGTGTCAGGTATTTCGCAAACCAGAACGCTCTCCATTCGTGGTGTAACCTTCCAGGAAGAATGCCGATTTACTACACATGTAGGGCATAAGCTAATTAAAATTAACCAATATCTTTTTATACTGAGATCGTTAAGAAAGGAAATCAGTTATACTCTGTCAGAATTAGACCACCTGTTTCAAAGGTTTTATCCCTCATTTGACCTACGGTGAGGGTAAAACAAGGAATGAGTTTGCGGAATGGCATGTGGCATGGCTTGCGGAATGACATAATTATGCGGAATGTAAGTAATATATGCAGAATGACTAAAATAAATAAATTAAACTGAAAAGTGTACTCTTTTTTGGCTCCAATCAATTTGCCAAAGCAGCGACTTTTTTTAACGTTGCGGGCTCGACTACGATGAGAATAAAAAAGCTGCAAAGATAGGTTCCTTGATTTCTCACTCTCGATTAGCCTTTTTCGCACAGCCACAAAGATTCTACTTGCCTTTATCAGTCGGGCTGCATGGCAATACCGATACTACATCACGAGATTCGGCCATTGAAGAAAAGATGTTTTGGAAGATCACGCTTCCTTCTGCTTTAAAGTTTTCTGCAAACGATGTTTGCACGATTAATTTCGCAGGTTTTTTACATTTATTTGCAGAGTAGAACCCTGATATCCCGAACTCGGATAGATCGAACTCCCGGCGCACTCGAACTAAGTCCAATTTCCCTTGGATTTCATCCCACTTTTTATCATTTTTACTCGGTTAACTCAAACTCGGATACTCGAATTCCCTTCTGACTCAAACTACATTTCCTTTCCCTTTATCAAAGAGTCACTAAAATATACCCCCGATAACTCGAATTCTGGTTCTTGTAACTCCACCCAGATGCCATCCCATCAATTAGTTCTTGTTGTTTAATGGTAAAAACACTAAAAATAAGACTAGACAACACTAAAGATCTCGTTTTATCACTAAAAATGGTTAATCATTTTACCGTTTCTGATGAAATAAGTGAGATTTGTACTACTGAAATCAGTAACTATCAATTTTAACATGGCAAATTGAATTTTGCAATCGACCCCGATTACTCGAACCATCGCCGTAACTCCAGATGTAACTCGAACTGTTTTTCGTTTCCCTTCAGAGTTCGAGTTACTGGGCCGGTTCTACGGTA
Source organism: Porites lobata (assembly GCA_942486035.1). Taxonomy (NCBI): domain Eukaryota; kingdom Metazoa; phylum Cnidaria; class Anthozoa; order Scleractinia; family Poritidae; genus Porites; species Porites lobata. The sequence goes on from CALNXK010000435.1 coordinate 100,208, forward strand.
TTTGAAACCGCGTGAGAAGTCTTTCTTTTTGAGACGGTGGCTTGCGTGATCGTGGCATAATATATGATCAGAGATCAAGTAAATCCGACTTCACGTACAACGGGCGTTCTTTTCCCTCTAGCGTTACGATAAAGAGTGACCCTTGATTTGAGTTTAGTGAAGTACAGGTTATTTACCCCTAAATAAAAGAACAGACAGATTTGCGACACAATACGTCTGCACGTATTTACGAGGCATATTTTTTTTCATTTGGGACTACAGAGTCTACCATTTCCCAGCAGCCTCTTAAAGCTTACAGCTGCTAGAAGTGATTTCCTCCATAATCCTCGTGATCTTCAACGTGCCGCTCTGCCTTGTTGGCTTGAGCCAGCAAAGCGATTGCTCCGTCAAACAGGGGCACCCAACGAGAATATAGTTCAAAAGCACTTAAACATAGCATTGTTAAACGTATTTTACTATGTAAACGGTAGATACAGGCATATTTTTATCCCCTAAACATTTTTCATCTGTTCGGATTTCCTAGCTGAAAGTCTAGTGATCCGAAAATTATAGGGATCAAAACTTACCTTTTCGAAAATTTCAGAGAAAAGGCTCCCGAAAATTCTAGGTGACCTAGCTTTTTAAAGTCAAAATCCGTTAAAAATGGGCAATTACACCATTTTTTAGATGTTCGAAAATCCTAGGAGAGGCAGGCAAGCAAGAAATTTTACAACAAATGTTCCGAAAATTCTAGATCTCAAATCGTCTTCCGAACAGATATTTTCCGAAAATTGACCTTGGGTGCCCCTGTTCAATTTTGAACAGAGTTTCAGCCATAGCACCACAGTAGAGGAATATCATCATATTGACTTAGCACTAGCACCAGTGGTTACCAAATATCAATTCAATAGTCTTTCGTGGTCAAGAAAATCATGAAGGTAAAACATAGAACGAAAAGTGCAAAATAATGTAGGCTTATCATTCCAAATTTGACTAGACAGCTCGATATAAAAAACGGTGTATATTTTGCAGATCAGACGAGGAGAAATGTTTGAAATGAGATTAGAACATTTGGTTATATTAAAGATCAGTTTATTAAGGTGGTACAAGTTTTGTACTGTAACTTACAGGCCTCAATATTAAATTAAGAAATTAAAATGTAATTTTTTTTTTTTTATCGCCTGGTTTATATAAAAAAAAATATTATCCTGCCTTGATCAGTGTAATATTAATTGACTGTCAAGTTTGAAGCTGAATACGACGTCACAGTTTTTAGGTTGTCTCGTAAAATGTTTCTACTTCGTCTGGAGTAAACTGATAGGTGCCTGCCAGAAATGTCTTGGTAAAGGTGCTTCCAGGGCTGTACCCACTTGGTGCACTGTAAGTATAACCAAGGTTAGCATAGGAATTGCTACTGGATGACGCGTAGTCGACAATTTTAATGTCATGGCCTGTCCCGAATTTTGGTCCACCAGACGAGCAGTCGTATATGGAGTATCCGTAATAACTATATGGTCCTGTCTGAGGCAGTTTCAAGGGCGCCCATCCTGGATTGTTAGCCAGCGAGAAAAGGAATGCCTGGGAATCATATCGATACCCGGGGCAACTGCTGTAACCTGTTGGGAAAATAAGAAATGAGAAGGATGAGATATATCAATGCACAGACTTCGTTCAAAAATTCGAAATCATACAGACAAGAAAATATACTGATACTGCTAGTAGTAGTTTAACTCCCTTTAAAGTAGCAAAGATATCAGTCTCGTGAAAAGTGTTTACTTTTGAAGGAATAATTATAAAATGGTACTTATCTGAAAAGCTGAACGCCAAAAATATTGAAAAGAGCGATAATTGTAGAATAAAATTCAGTTAAAGGCACCCCGAAACAAAGGCTTGAATTTTTCCGTTGTTGTTTACTACTACAGCCGAGTGGAACGTCAATATAACGAACCTCTGTATGACGAATTCCTTGATGTAACTAACCATTATGGTAAAATATATGGAAAAGAATCTCAATAAAACAAAACCTCGTTATATAGCAAACAAATCGGTCGGTCTCTTGATCCTATCCTTAAAACTCAATTCTTGAGGGGGCTTGTAAAAATGATCATTATATGGCTGAGTCTGTTTCCGCCATGCGATTGGTCAATTTGCGGTCCGTAACTTGCCATACGGACCAACAGAGATTCGAGATGTTTTGCCTGAGAGAAAATGAGTCATTTCTTCGACAAATATGATAACAAACATACCTGCACCAGATCATCTTGACAAGCTTCTTTGCCATTTGCAGTTTTTTTTTTCAAAAAGGAGTGAATACTTACAGTGCTCTTAGTTTTGACCGAATTAACGTTAAAATGTGTCTGTAAAGCCTGAGGACTGGAATGTTGACTTTGCTTTTGCAAGTTTTAACCTAGCTTTGTTTTAATGAGGACGAAGCTGATGTAGAAACTAAATCGTAACTTTACCGAGGAAGAGAATTCTAGTCAGTGTTTGAAAATTTTAACGCAGATCACAGTTGAAGACGAGAATGAACTGGCAGAGAGGTTTTCCCAAAAACAATTAAGGAGCGAGTCCTTCGACAATGACAACAAACTTACCTTGAAAAGCTTCTTTGCCTTTCGCAGTGTTTTTTTTTTTTTTTTTTACAGGGACAAACGGAGGAAAGATGGAAACGACTTCTAGACAGACACAGTGTCCGGTTCCAAAAATACTCCGGCCTTACATTTAAGAGCTAAAACTTACAGTGCTCTTAGTTTCGACCGAATTAACTTTTCAACATGGCGAATTTGTTTTTACTTTCTCGGAAAGCCTTTGTTATGTGCTATTGTTTTCGTGCGCCAATAAAAACTTTCTTTTTTTGACGCTTGTCAAATGACTGTCAAATCGTGCGGTCTGCAACTGTTTCCGGTCCCCCAAACAGGAAGAAGCCATATAACAAACATCTTATTAGCCTCGTTTTTTCAGTCCGTACTGTAAATTACGGATCCTCGTTTTTTTCCATCGATTTTATGGCCCAAGCGCTTCGCGCTTGGGCCATAAATCGATGGAAAAAAACTCGGTCCGTAATTTACAGTACGGACCGTAAACTCGGCTAATAAGAGGTATTTACGATGTAGAACTAAAATGGAAAATAAGGATAAAATTACTTACAAACTACAATATAAACTCTTAAAAGATAAGATTCTAAATGAAAAGGATACAACATGTATTTAAAAGATATAAAATGAATTTACATTAATCACCTTCAAGTAATTGACCACAGCATTTAAAACATCAAATAGTTAAAAAAAAAAAAAGAAAAGAAAATTTAAAATCGTGGTTGTGCCTGGGCACCGACTGGACTCCTACTGACAATAGGTAAGATCAGGAAAAGTAAGATTTCATGCTATTATTCAGGTTGATATAAGTATACGTAGCTTTGATCTAAATGCTCTCTCAGTTTATTTTTTGTGTAAACAGTAACAACAAAAGACTTAATTACTAAGTGATAATTTTCCCCCATCTAACTTGCACTTTTTTTCACTTTAGTTCTAAGAGCCGAAAGGGAAGCCTTAGGAACTTACGATTAATTCACAATCGCGTTCTAGTCATTTTTACTGATTTTTTAAACTACAACGGCACTTGAGTGGAATATATACTTTGCCCGAAAAACACTTTAGAGAGGAACAATTCTGGAAAGAAAATACGTCAGCACCAGGGGGAGGGAACTCTATTGTTTTCCACCTACGTTTCTTGACCCATTCCGCCTGCCAGTATGACGTCACATAGTAACGGGCAAGAGCCTCAGGTCGCTTGTGCAAATTAGCATGAGATACAACAGTTATTCGGACGAGAGAGATCGAGCAAAAGCTAAGAAGCTAGCAAATATCGCCATATATCGCTAATTTGATCAAATGAGTGTGAGCTTTCCTGTTGCTATAATCTGCTTGTGTAAACCGTCTTGACATTTTGTGTCCGTGATTATATAATTTTGTTAATTTTTTTTTCGGGCCGTGTTGCGGGATCGCCATCTTTTTCACGGGACGGGCAAGGTCATCAAAACTTAAATCTTTTTTTTCTCTAAAATAGGCGAGGTCTAGTCTCCAAAATAGGAGGTTCCATTCACAGATCACCCTTGTTTATATTTCATCTATTCTTTTGCTAATTAAATGAGCCTAACTTTATATCATTCCTTTCGAGTGTGGGCCTCTGTTGATCTCCTAATTCTCCACCGAATTCAGTAAAGCTAGTTCGATCGATTGTCTACATCGAGTCAGCCCGTTGAACCCGAAATAGTGCGAAATAGCTTTAAAATACGCCCTTAAGCTAATTTTCCTCAAATGTATATTTGAATTCATGATAAATACAGCTCCACCAGAGTAGTATACTATGTTGAAACTTAACCGTTTTGGTGTCTAGCAAGATCTAGCTAAGTCTAGTCAATAACGTCACCAATTGTTTTATCCTAGAGAAAAAATGCGTTCCTCCATATTAATTAAGTGCCTAGTCAGTGTCTTCCTGCATACTAATTCGGTATAGGTTTACTAATGAGCGAATACTAGTACTACAATAGGCAAAATAGGCTTGCCTCAGCTTGCCCGTGAAGTAACTTGAGCCCGGTTTTCGGACCGTCTTTTAAAAGGAAAATAGGGATAAGAGAAGCGATCACCTAGCAGCGCGAGAAACGGCTTCCTATATCTTATTTAGCGCTAAAACTCGGATATATAAACAAAACACATACAGAAAGTGGAGCTGTAAACTCTCTATTTCAAGTGTGTCTGCCATTTGCTGCTTTCTATCTCGAGGAAATGAAAGTCTTGTCATTTTCACGCGCTGTTAATCAGTTAATTATGCGAGTTCACAAGCCCAAAGTTGCATACAAATTAGCTCTACAGCCCAAGGGAGCAACCCTGACGTATTATTATAAAACAAATAACTTAACAAGGATCAATCAAAACACGCGACTCATAATAGCTAGCAATAAAAACACAAGAGAGATACCGTTTTAAAAACTTTATTAAAAAAACAAGGACAAAAAGAGTCAAATACACAGGAATGGAAATTAATTAATCTTCATCTTCGTTCTCCTCTGTAGAAGGGGAATAGAAATTGGTTTCCAACGTCTTCACGTTTTTGTGTGTAACTGCTCCGCAATCGTGACAGCGAAGAAAGCCCTCTTTCATGTAATTTCTCCCCTCGGGAATCTGGTGATCGCATATAGGACAGATCTTGTAGTACTCGTGCCAAAAGCATTTAGGACATTTCATGATCAATGTCCCGTAGACATTAGAGTTCTCGCAGTGTTCACAGGGACGTTTAGAGTGAAAGGTGGTGGACGTTTCAGGGCTACTACTTTCTATTTCCTGACTGTCGTTTTCAGTGTCGATGTCGCTCTCTTGGGTGTCTTCCGCTTCAACGCCATTCTCAGAAGCCACTTCCTCCTCCTGATTTTCAATATCCGATGAACTCTCCTCATTATTACTCTAGTTATCAGAAGTATTTTCTACATTTTGGTAGCCTTTTTCCTTTTCTATTAAATCACTTAACAGCTTTTTGTTCTTGATTAAACCTTTATCGATTCCTAACTCTGCAAGTCCATCTACAAACGTATTCAGCGCACGAGGCTTTGAAACCTCATTGTTATGAGGGAGTAACACATACTCAACTAGCTCAGTGATGTTTGTGACGGGAATAGTACGTTTATTTCGAAGTAATTGTCCGCTAGGGGTCCAGAAAAATATATCTTTGGACGCGGCCATACTATGCAGCAAATCAGAAGCACGCTTTTCCGGAACTGCTCGGGAAAGATGACTCAAAACATCTTTTATTCTTGGTTCTTCATCCTCGCTTTCATCACCAGAACTTTCGCTTTCTTCATGTTCACTCTCGTGATCTTCTTCTTCAACCAAATCTAACTTTCTCTTCATTTTGATGAGTACCTAGCGATGCTTCACCTCTTTTATAGCATTAGAAATCCTAAGCTTAAAACAACAGGGGCTAATACATCTTCAATAAAACCTCTACCCTCTTGTACAAGGACTCGCTTCTTTGTTTTGTAGGGGACTTTTGGTCTGGCCAGGTTAAGTAAAGCATCCTTATGTGGCAGCAAATATCCGCTTATTTTCTTCGGAGATAGGAATGTGTCCCATGAGTATATTGTATAAGACTTGGACTAGTGCATGTAGTTGTTGTGGAGTAGCTGTCTTTAAAAGAAAATGGCGCTGATAAGCAGGGCAATCAGCTAACAGCTGAAGAAAACCACGATTGTTGTTCATTACACGAGACATTGCTTCAAAGTGAACTAAAGATGGCAGTTGGCAGTCTTTTATAGAATCTCGTGGAGAAAAAAAAATGAAACGAGTGGGCGAAGGATAGAAAACAATAGAATGAGGAGGAGGAGGAGGAGGAGGAGGAGGAGGACAGAAAACAATAGAAATGAGGAGGACGAGGAGGAGGAGGAGGAAAAGCAATAGCAATGAGGATGAGGAGGAAAAACGATAGAAATGAGGAGGAGGAGGAGACAAAACAATAGAAATGAGGAGGAGGAGGAGGAGGAGGAGGAGGAAAGAAAACAATATAAATGTGGTGGTGGTGGTAGTGGTGGTTTTGGGGGAGGATAACAATAGAATTTTATGGCCTGAAAACCTATATAAATGCGTAACATTCTACCTCTTTCTCAGTCTACTTTTTGCCCCTGAGGAGTTAACATGAGTTGGCTCTGTTTTGTCTGCGAAATGTCCTTTAGTAGAAAAGGTAATATGCAAAGGCACGTGATGTCTAAACACCGCAAAGCTGGTCTCACCCCATTTCAAACAGTTCCAATATTTTCACAGAAATGTCAGCGGTTTCGCTTCGAGCACCCTTTCACCTCCATGATTGCCGGAATGACCGGGTCCGGAAAACGGTCTGGGTTCGATCGCTATTGCAACAAGCATCAGAGACCATTTTCCCTCCCCCGGAGAGGATTGTTTGGTGTTATTCACAATGGCACCCTGCGTATACACAAATGTTAGTCGCCATGCCAAACATTGAATTCGTCAAGGGAATTCCTACGGCTTTGGAGCAGGATTCCTATTTTAATGTGAACAAACGGAATTTGATCGTGTTTGATGATCAGATGATTGACGCTAGTAAAGACAAGCGAATTGTGAACCTCTTTACTCGTGGTTCTCATCATCGCAATCTGAGCGTGATTTATATCGTGCAGAATCTATTTCATTAGGGGAAAGGCAGCCGCAGCATAAGCCTAAACAGCCATTATCTGGTGTTAATCAAGAATCCACGAGACAAATTGCAAATCCTGACGCTGGCGAAGCAAATGTATCCCGGGCAGACAGATTTCCTTTTAAATCAGTACGAAGAGGCTGTAAAAAGACCTTTTGGTTATCTTCTGATTGATCTGAAAACTACTACCCAAGATAATTGCCGGTTGCGAACAAACGTCCTGCCCAGTGAAGAGGGCTTTAACCATGCAGGGTTTCAAGAAAATATTCCTCAAGAGCTTCTAAAATATCTGAAGCAGCAAACTCTTTCGCCTGTCCCGCTTCTTCCAGCTATGCAAGAAATACAAGGCAACATGGATGACGTGCTTTCTCGAAACGATCTTCGGGACGATGAAAAAACTAAGCGATACCTTCAGTTGCAAAACAGATACCTGGCTTTTAAAGAACAATTAAATACAAGAACCCGACCGGAAGAAATAATCAGCACTGTTCCAGACTTAACATCAAGGACACAAGATTCTTCGACAGCAACGACAGCATTCTCGTCTCCCCTCAACCCCTTTAATGTAACACCTGAATTAACAGAAGCAGTTGTCTCTCAAAAACCTGACAAAGAAAGCCTCACCCCTCCACCACCCTTAAATCCTCCTTTCCTGACCCCTCCTCCCACAGTAGAAACCCCATCACCACAAGGCCTGAAGCGCAAAAGGCGTCGGATTCAATTTCTAAATTATTTGGAAGATCATAAATCTCATGGCAAACAGCTGAAGAAACGTCGGCATAAGAAATTCAAACCTTACAAGTACTCCATGGACGAAGAAGAAGGAATTAATTAATTATCGCTGTGTATTTGACTCCTTTTGTCATTGTTTTTTAATAAAGTTTTTCAAAACGGTATCTCTCTTGTGTTTTTATTGCTAGCTATTATGAGTCGCGTGTTTTAATTGATCCTTGTTAAGCTAGTTGTTTTATAATAATACGTCAAGGTTGTTCCCTTGGGTCTAGCTGTAGAGCTAATTTGTATGCAACTTTGGGCTTGTGAACTCGCATAATTAACTGATTAACAGCGCGTGAAAATGACAAGACTTTCATTTCCTCGAGATGGAAAGGAGAAAATGTCAGACAAACTTGAAATAAAGAGTTTACAGCTCCACTTTCTGTATGTGTTTTGTTTATATATCCGAGTTTTAGCGCTAAATAAGATATAGGAAGTCGTTTCTCGCGCTGCTAGGTGATAGCTTCTCTTATTCCTATTTTCCTTTTAAAAGACGGTCCGAAAACCGGGCTCAAGTTACTTCACGGGCAAGCTGAGGCAAGCTTAATGTGGCTATTGTAGTATTCGCTCATTAGTAAACCTATACCGAATTAGTATGCAGGAAGACACTGACTAGGCACTTAATTAATATGGAGGAACGCATTTTTTTGCGTTCGATGTTAGGAGAACGCTTCGTAATCTTTGGGGATCCTGTGGTCGATGGGATACCTGTGCATGCCAGGCGTGAAGATTCGAGATTTTTGGTTACTTGGACGGGCGATGTTCAAAATCTGCGCCATTTTGAATAATTATTAAGCGCGCGCACGAATTTTAAGCCCAATAGCCGGCCAAAGAAATTGCGGGCTCACCTGGTGGACATGCGCACACAACTATTTTTATGCGCAAGCAACTATACCTCGTGCGAGTGCGCACGCAACTATACCTCGTGCGAGTGCAAGCTCCTCGTGCGTCCGTGTCGCCTCCGTGGATATCTTTGGATTATTCGGTAAGTTCATTTATTTTTCTCAAACTTCATGCGATGTTTCTTAAAAAGTTCATCGCTTCAACTTGTCAAAGCCTTACCAGGAAACTTTTTAGTACTCCAAGAGCATGTAGAAAGCCCGATGTCGGCGTTGTCCGAACTACAACAAACCGAAGACCTTCGCTGCTCTCCTGCTTTGAATTGATGTCCTCGAATTTGCCGAACAACAAAGCAAATCAACCGATAACTCTGACACAAAGTTGTCTCAAAGCAAATCTACCAAGCCATTGTGCTTTGACCCATAGCGGTCACAAATACAAACCAAACAAACCGAGTCATTGTACTCGGTGGCCATTGCGCCAAATGACCCGTTGTGGTCACAAAGCAAATAAACCGAGTCATTCTGCTCGATGGCCATTGCGCCAAATGAAAAGTGACAAAAGTCAAATGGTTACCGGGCTGATAAGTGGTGATTGTAGTTCACAAGATCATGATAAGGCTTTGACAAGTTATTCTTCTGAGAAAATTGAAAATCATAGTGTAACTATTTCTGAAAATGTTGAAGTTCGTAAGAAAAGAGTGAATTGTCAGAGGAAAAGGGACAGGCAACCATCTCGCGTTTCTGTTAAAATAATTCTAAAGGCACTAAGTAATACGAAGTCTAGGAATAGAATCAAGTCTTTTGTAAGACAACATCTTCCAGACAGTTCTTTTATCACTAATTTATGTAGAAATTACAACACCTGGAAATTCTGGTATACCAATGATCATTATTATAGTAAATTTGTTTTTTACATGAACATACAGAAAAGAAAATTTACAACAACAGATAACTATTCTACATGTAACTGTAGACAAACACATATCCGTGTGGCAGATTTAATGAATTCTGGTGGAAAAAGCTTTCCTCAAACTCATAATGATAATTCAAAATTAAATGGAGGTATGTCTCCTGAGAATGCTGTTAGTCATGATTTACCATGGGATTGTTTAACTGAAAGGCTTCGTCTCATAGGACTTATACCACATGATGTAGGTGGATTTGGGGATTGTTTCTTTAAATCAGTTTCGCACCAACTGTATAGGACTGCTGACTTGCATCTTGAAATTCGTATGGCTGGAATTGGCCATTTACAGAGTTACCCAGAATTGTATATTGAAAGCATTTCTAATGATCACTGGAATAACTATATTCAACAAATGTCAAAACAAGGCACATGGTGTGATAACATCATAATGCAAGCTGTGGCCAATGCATACAACTGTGTCATTCATATCACACAGTCTAATATAAATTCACGTGAAAGTACAATCTTAACTCCTGTTGCTGATCAGGATGGACGAAAGACAATATTTATTGGATATATTAACGAGTTGCATTATGTTTCAACATTGACTGACAAAAACAGTAGATATAAAAACAAACTCACATGCATAAAGAGAAAATTATCAGAAACCAATGAAAACAGACATGGTAGACTTCTTAAGCACAGAAATTACATGAAAAGAGTCAAATATACAGAAACAGCTAATGAAAGGGCAAGCAGACTTGAAGATAAGAGAGGCACTTATAGAAAAACAATGTCTGAAGAAACTGCTGAAAAGCGAAAAGAGAGACTTAAAAATAAGAGAGACACTTATAGAAAAAGAGTGTCTGAAGAAACTGTTGAAAAGCAAAAAGAGAGACTAAAAAGTTACAAAGACTTATAGAAAAAGAACGTCTGAAGAAACTGTTGAAAAGCGAAAAGAGAGACTTGCAAATAGGAGAGCCAGTTATAAAAGGTCTCAAACAATTTCTGCAGGACAAAAAGAGAGCTCTGCTGGTCCAGTTCACGAACAAAAACATGCACAAAATAACATGAACGATTTTCATAAGCCCAATCAGTATTCAGTTTGCCAATGCACTGTCTGTTTTGAAGCATGGCCATTGAAATCCAGTCCAAGGAAGGTTGATCACTACCAGTGTCAGAGGTGCATACGAGATAAACAACAACCAAAAAAGTTTTCTAAGGAAAATGACATGGTGCCATCATTAGTACCTTTACAACTGCAGGGGTTAACCCAAGTAGAAGAAATGCTTATTGCACGTGCACTTCCTGTTATGCGAGTTTACATAAAACCTGGTGGACAAAGGGGCTATTCAGGTCACTGTATCAATTTGCCTCAGGATATAGCTGAACTAGCACATTCTCTGCCTAGATACCCAAAAGATCTATCTGTTATTGTTGTTAAGATGAAAGGTAAAGAGAACAGTTTTAAAGATGTGACAGTGCGAAGGCAAAATGTAGCTGATGCACTACAATGGCTTGTTAATAATAACTCACACTAAAAGGACATAACCATCAATAAAAATTCTTTAAATTCTTTACCAGAACATGGTGTTCCACATGGTCTTCTCTCGGTTGAAACAGAGAATATAGATTTGGATGCCACATGTGAACCTGACTTAGGTCCTCAAAATGAAGATGACATTGTTTATAATGAGGGTACTGAAATGAGTAGTTTTCTGCCTATTCCAGAGTGTCAGCAGCAAGAAATAGAAGCTGTGCGCCAACAATTGTCTAATGATTCTAATCACTTGCCCTGGCCAACAGTTGGCAGTGAACCATTAAACGAGTATGTAACTCCCTTTTTAGCAACAATGGCTTTCCCAACATTATTTCCAGATGGTAAGGGTGATCCTACTAACCCATCATTACGCCGAGATATACCACTCGGAGAAAGAGTAAAGCACCTTTTAAAGTTTGGAGAAAACAAGAATGACAAATGGGTATATCGCTTTGCTACTCACCCCAGATTTGGTTACTGGGCATTGAATATGATACAAAGAAAACGTATTCTGCAACAGACAGGCATGTTCCTAAAACAAAACCCAGGAGAAGCTCATTTGATTGCTGAAGAGCTGCGGCAAATGGCAACTAGCAATAACACAAGTATGTTTATATCTAAGATATCACGCTATCTTAGTAACATTACTGGTTCTAATGCTTATTGGCACAAAGCTAAAGAAGATTTAAAAGCAATAATAGCCCATGCTGGAGCTCCAACATTCTTTTTCACATTCTCCTCTGCTGATATGCATTGGCCTGAACTTCATGCAATTTTGGCAACTCAGTCAGTAATAATTCAACTGACAACAAACGGCAGAATGTGATTAACAATCCTCATATTACAGACTGGTTCTTTACACAGCGTTTAGAAAGTTTTATTAAATACTGGTTATACAATTCACTAGATGCTGAGTGGCACTGGTACAGATTTGAATATCAAGCTAGAGGTAGTATACATTGTCATGGTGTAGCAAAGCTGAAAAATGATCCAGGTTTATGTAAACTCTCAGAAACAGCTCTAAAAGGCTATTTGGCTGAAATGTCCACTAATACAGCTGAGCAAGTCAATATACTAGAACTCAATCAACAGATAGTGGATGGGAAAAAAGGCTTCCCAGGTAGTTTGTCAGTATGTAGATTGGTTATTGTCTACATATAATCCAGATCCACCAGATAATGGCACATGGGTGAAGCCCTCTATTCATCCTTGTCAAAAGCGTCACAAGGACCTTGTAAGTTTACAAGACTCTGAACAAGATTATGTTGATTTGTTGAATACTGTACAAAGGCACACTCGCTGTAGTACAAACTATTGTCTTAGAAAGAAACAAAACGAAACAGAACTGAAATGTAGATTTAAGTTTCCATTTGAACCTTGTGTTAATACAAAACTAGAGTTTGAGCCCATTCATACAAAAGATGGAAGCACTCAATACAAAGCAAAGATCATAACAAAGAGGAATGATAGCAGACTCAATAATCACCAACGACTTCAGCTTCAAGGCTGGAGGGCAAACTGTGATATTCAAGTGATCATTGATTATCATGCATGTGTTGAATACCTTGCAAAATATGCTTCAAAAGGTGAACCAAAGTCACCTGTAATGAAACTTGCATTTAATTCTATTGTCCGTAATTGCAACAACAATAGCAACCCTACAAAATTGATAAAAAAAGTGATAATGAAGTCACTTGGCCAACGTGACTTCTCTGCACAAGAGACTATGCATCATCTCATGTCACTGAAACTTGTCAGCTCATCATTTAATGTGGTACCTATTAGTCTAAATGGTTCACGTAGAATCAAAACTATAACAAATGATGGAGATACTGTAACCAATGACTCATTGCTTGATACTTACGCTAAAAGGGAAAAATATATTCAAACCATCCCAGATATAATGGCTCTTAATTTCATTCATTTTGCAACAAAATACAAACTTGTCAACAGCAAACTAACAGTTCAACCTCATAACATGATTCCCAGAGTTTTTCCAGTATTTTCTTCCAATTCAAAAGGTCCAAATTTTGGACTTTATTGCAAATATCAGTTACTTAAGCACAAACCTTGGCATACTACACAAGACAATGCCTGGGATTGTCAGGAAGGCACTGATGAAATATACATCACAAAATGGAAGGAATTTCTACAAACACCATATGCTGAAGAGCATGTTCCTGACTGGTATGAAAAACTACAAAGTGTACAGAATAACACAGAAGAGGAACCAAATATAGAGCACTCTTCAGAAGAGCTTCCACAGCGTGAAGAGTGGATGGATTTAGCAGATCTCATACCTGGGTATTTTGTTAACCAAGATAATATAACACAACAAACCTCTCAGCCTGATTATGACTGGCAAAATGACAAGATTAAGTATGCAAATCACTTAATACAGGAAATGCCATCCTGGATAAAAACTAAGAAAGATACTTTGGATTCTACCTTTGGTTTGCAACAACAAAATATTGATGTTAATACATTCAGTGACATGCAAAGACATGCCTACAATATGGTGAAAGCACATTCTGAACAAGCCTGCCCTAAAGATCCATTGCTTCTTATTATACGTGGAGTTGCCGGTACAGGGAAAAGTTACCTCATTAATGCCATCCGAAACCTGCTCCAACACTCTTGTGCAGTGACTGCCACAACTGGCAAAGCTTCATTTAACATAAACGGATGTACAATCCATTCACTATTAAAATTGCCTGTTGGCCCAAGACATAACAAAGAATTAACAGGACAAGGGCTTGTCACATTACAAACCAAGCTGAAAGATATCAGTTATATCCTAATTGATGAATACTCTATGCTAGGACAAACATTGTTTGGCTGGATTGATAGACGCTGCCGACAAGCAACAGGCAAAAATGACGAAGTATTTGGTGGTAAATCCATGATATTAGTTGGTGACCCAGCTCAATTGCCTCCAGTGGCAGATAAGCCATTATATCATTCGAGACCCTCCAGTTCTACAGGTGAACAAGGCTATTTAGCTTATCACATGTTTGGCAATGTTGTAAAACTGTCAGTAAACCAGAGGGTTCAAGACTTAAATCAACAGCAAGCTCAGTTTAGAGATTTACTCATACGCCTTCGCACAGGAGATTCTAATGAGCAAGATTGGAAACTTCTTTTGGCAAGACAGCCTTCCATAGCATTGAACGTGAATGAGTTTCAAGATGCCACTAGGCTCTATTTCAGCAATGAAGAAGTTGCTAATTATAACTTTGAACAGTTATCAGAACTTCATCAGCCAATAGCCTGCATCACTGCACGTCACTCTAGTGATATAGCTAAGAAAGCAAGTTCGGATGACATGTCAGGTTTACAACCGACCATTTTCCTTGCAAAAGGTGCACATGTAATGCTTACCATGAACCTATGGATAGATGTTGGACTTTGTAACGGTGCAACTGGAACGGTTGAAGATTTCATTTATGCAAACAACCAGCAACCACCAGACTTGCCTGTCGCTGTCATAGTAAAATTTAATGAGTATAGAGGTCCATCTATCAGTGATAGCATTCCACGATGTGTGCCTATATGCCCAATAACAATAACCTCACAGACACTAGATGGTTTACATGAGAGACAACAGTTGCCTCTCAAACTTGCTTGGGCAATCACAATACACAAGAGCCAAGGGTTAACACTGCCAAAAGCATGGATTGACATTGGTCAGACTGAAACTACTGCAGGCATTTCATATGTAGCTATAAGCAGAGTGAAAACACTTTCATCTTGTATTATTGAACCAATGACTTTTGAAAGACTTAAGAGTCTTAAGAAATCCACTAATTTAAAATATAGACTTGAAGAAGAAAGCAGGCTATATAATCTAGCAAATATAAATTGATCCCAAGTTGAGTGATGCGAACAAAGTCACTCACAACAGTACAGCACCCAAAATTGATTAATTAGAATAAATTGATTATACGGCCTTCAACACATGCATACATAAATGATTTTTTTTTATGGTTATAAATAGTTCACTTTCCAACTACATTTAAAGCAAAGTTCCATGTAATGTTTCAGAGTGTTGTATTAACTAGGGTTTAAAGGTATTTTAAACACCCTCCTAAAACATCTGTATACATCCTTATTTTTTTTTTTTTTCAACAGACAAGACAGAGATCTAATATGGCTTCAGGTATGTATCTCCCGGTCATACTTAAATATTATGGCTATACGTTCCTTTCTTCTATTAAACTAATGCTTCTTGTTTTAAAATCATTTTATAACCTTACCTGCTCTATATGCTCTCATTAATAAAACATATTATTTTGAACATCTAGGTATTAGATGTACACTGTTTCCTATCACTTTTGTCACCCTTTAATGTTCTCATGTAGTTATATGATACAATTTATTTTTCCCACACCTCTTGCATGTTGGTGGCGAACTTTAGCCAAAATATCACTGTTATTTGTACTAAAAATAATCTTAATTACAGTAATTAATGAGTGGTGAACTGCTCCTGTTTTGCTAAATTTTAACACTTCCCCTTCTATTAAGCCCTTCCTTTCTATTTAGCCCCCCCCCCCCAATGCCCCTTAAAACAATAAGCCCCTGGGGCTTAATAGAGGATTTACAGTACATGAAACAACGAGACTAATATTTACACATATGTTTTTTCAAATAACACAAGCTACCTTATGCAGTAATCCCATCCATGCCAAATTTATTACATTAATCTAAATATCTTTTTTACCTCCTCCTACAGAAAAACAAGACATAACTTGCTTTGTGCATAATGTCTCACCAGTAAAAAATCTGGACCAACAAGCTACTTTAACTGCCACCTTCAGACAGAGAAAGATCTCATTGGCAGTGTATGCTTTGCAACTGAAAAGAAGGAAACTCTTGATGCAATGGCCGCACAAAGATCACCGGTTAAAATTTCAAATTTTAACATCAGCAATAAGTATGGACGAAGTGATGTAGTAATAAACAGGAACACAACCATCACTTCAACAACAGCTGATTTTCCATACAAAGCACAAGATGATGTCACATCAATTGCATCCTTGTCAAAAGTAGCACCACAACAGCTAGTGTCAATAAAAGGAAAGATATCACATCTAAGTGCGACCAAAACTATAGTCATCCAAGATTCTCCTGTCAAAAAACAGGAAGGCTATATAGTTGATCCATCTGGTTACATAAAAGTTATTTTCTGGGGTGAGCATGTTGACAGCGTCACACCACAGTCCACCTATTTCTTCAACAACTTGAGAATGAAAGTATCTCAGAATCAAAGATACTTGAACACACCAAAACAAGATAATTTATACACCATCAAGGACGCTGAACCCTTCAAACAAACATTACCTGAAGTCAGTGACATCTCAACAACAACAGAAACCATTGGAGAAATACTAGGAATAAGCAGTGTCACCAAATACAACTGTTGTTGTTCATGTTCAAAAAAAAGTTACAATCAAGGGAAAAATTGCAGTCTGCGATAACTGCAAAGTAACACACAAAAGGCAACCAGCTGCAGTGTAAAGTGGACACTCAAGATCCATATCCAAAACTCCAAACAACCACTGCAGAAGCTTCAGCTACAGGTTTATCAAGAAGCAGTGCCAAAGTTGTTTTCAATTTGTCACTTAATTGCAAATGAAACAACAGAGGAGGAAATCACAGAGGCTGTCTTAAACCTAGACACAGTTAAAGTATGCTTTGACACGCAAACGCGAAAACTTGTGGACATTGAAAAAATTGCCATTTAACATGTTTTGTTGCATTTTCCTTGTAACAAACCAATCTCTAGTAACTATTTAAGTTACTAATAATTCATGCTATGAGATACAAACACTAAAACTTTTAGATATCGCAAAAAACTTTTATAGCACTTAATTTTTGAATTTCATATTAAACTTTCTTGAAACTATTCCATTTACTATTATTCATGTTACTGTTAGAAAAATTAGTCTCGCTCATTTAGTATCTGAACTACATTGTAAATGAGTAGATTCTCATGTTTTAATTATTGCATTTTACCTTGTGACTAATCGAGTTAGTATCATCCAGGGCCCAGTTGTTCAAAAGACGATTACTGCTAACCCACGATTAAAGCTTAATCAAAGATTTAATCTCTTTTGTTTAAAAAGATTTCAAAAGCTAATTATAAGCTGCACATGAAGTCAAATCGAAAAATAAAACTAAAGAGCAAGAATCCTTAAGAAAATCTCTTTTGGTTATTAATTTAACTGGAATAAAATTGACGCTAACCCTGGGTTTGCTTAATCGCGCTTTGAACAACCCGGCCCTGGTTACTGTTAAGATAAGAAAAATAGTTAAACAATGCTATGACACACAAACACGAAATATTTAGACATGGAAAAAATCTAAGTTTCATAGCATTTTGAACTTCATCACAGCTTCATGTTCCAGTTGTTGTTATAAAATTTAGTCTATCTCTTTCAGTTTTTCAAGATACTGAGTAGATTGACACATTTTTTTTTACATTTTCTCTTGCAACTAACCAATCCCATGCAACTATTCAAGTTACTATTCATGTTACTATTAAAATTTTTTTTTGTTAAACTATGGTATGACATGCAAACACCAGAACTTTTAAACATTGCAAAAGTTTCATAGCATTACCAACTTCATAACTTTCTTGAAACTATTCAATTTACTATTATTCATGTTACCGTTACAAAAATTAGTCTCACTCATTTAGTATCTGAACTACATTGTAAATGAGTAGATTGACATGTTTTAATTATTGCATTTTACCTTGTGACTAATCGAGTTAGTATCATCCAGGTTACTGTTAAGTTAAGAAAAATTGTTAAACAATGCTATGACACACAGACACGAAACGTTTAGACATGGAAAAATCTAATTTTCATAGCATTTTGAACTTCATCATAGCCTCATGTTGTTGTTATAAAATCTACTCTATCATTTTCAGTTTTTCAAGATACTGAGTAGACTAACATGTTTTGTTACATTTTCCCTTGCAACTAACCAATCCCTTGTAACTATTCAAGTTACTAACATTCATGTTACTGTTACAAAAGTTAGTCTCCCACAATCAGTATCTAAACTACATTGTAACTAAGTAGATAAACATCTTTGGTTACATATTTGGGTTTCACTATTAAAGTTGCTATTGTTCATGTTGCTCTTTAAATACTTCGTCTTTCTCATTTAATCTCTCAACTAATTTCCTCCTCTGTTTTTGTATGATTTTAGCTAAATTAATTACAGAATTACAGGCGTATGCCCAATACAGTATTAAAATGCGCCGGAAAAGCAACAAGATTCAATGCTCACAGTCTCTCACCAATACCTGTCATTTAACTTCCTCTTTCAACGCTACAGTTAAGCGAGCTTTGAGAGGAATGATATGGGGTTCCACTGGCTCTGAAGAGCTGAAAATACGCACAATGTAAAGTATAATACATCCTTTCATGAACCTCCTATTGATGTGTCTAAACTCCTCAATCTTGCTGTGCACTGGCCCTCAAAAGTGTGACCGGTCGGTATGATTGCCCATAAAGTTTGCTCGACAATAGAAAGGAATCTTTAAAACTCATTACACCATTGGACATTTCATTCCAAAAAAGTACTTAAGGCTAGTTTTCTATGACAATAGGAACCTTAAAATCTCCAAATCCAAGATATTGGACCAGTATTTCCTTGATGAAATCGAAATTTTTATCCGTCTCTTCGATGAACACTTTACTCGCCATTTTGAAAGTCACTGACGCGAGACGTGACGTCATACTGGCTGGCGGACTGTACCACAGATTTTCTTGGAGAAACACCCCCTGGTCAGCACAGAATTTAATTGTCGGCGGATTCGCAGCACGAAGACGACGGAAAACGTCTCAATTTGAGTTTTATGGGGCACGTGTACACAAGACAACGATTTCCTTCTTCTAATATTTGGTACAGATTTTTCCAATTTAAACCCAGGAAAATTTACCCCCATTTGGCGAATTGACCGAAATGGAATAAGGCCGATAAAGTTTGAAACAGCGTGCATGCACTTTTTTTAGACCTCTTCGTGGTAAAAACATTAATTTTCTACTTCAAATAATTCCTTAGACAATTTTACATGCTAAGATGCCCAGTTTTAGAAAAAAACAAACTACTTACCCCATGAGAGGCTGGTGTAGCCTCCAAATATGTACTTTCCACCGACTCTTATGATTGTTACAGTTGGTCCTTTGTTGTCACAACGGCTATGGAAAGTACTGGCAGCCCAGCCGTCCACGGACGCATGCCAACAATGCTTCCATCGTGAAGATTTGCTCTGAGCAACTGGTTTGAGCCACGTGCTTAAATGAGTTAAGTAGTTCACATCATTTCCCACAATAGCGGAGTCTGTCAATCCTCCTACGAGATTAAAAAAAACAAAAGGAAAAGGGCAGTACTGATGTTTGAGTTACAAGGAGACTTGACTTATGCCCTATTGAGACGTAAGAAAACTATAATCTGGAAATGTAAGGCTTGATATCTGACATATGATATCTGACATATGTTGCCATTTTTATTTTTATTATTAGCTTTTTTTTTAGAA
>CALNXK010000435.1:125000-165000 GCA_942486035.1 Porites lobata
ATTATCGAGAGCTTCGCTTTTAGCCCTGGCTAAATCTATATATTAAACATTAGGCTAGGTACAGTTTCCTTTAGGCCTCCTTGCCATACTTACTCCATTTTTGTATAAAATACAATTAAATAAATAAAAAAAACCTAGGTATATATTAACGGCACCTCAGTCGCAGTACTATTGCAAGGCTGATACGAAAATGATGGCAAATAGGAACGTTTCCGGGGCAGTTGGAGTGGTGCCACCCAGATGGAAGAAAGATTACTACGTAAACGTGAATTTGCAAGCAACACAAACTTCTAACTTTTGTTTGATGCCTGATGCTTTAAATTTGAGCAAAGTGCTGTATGCTTGCCGGTGAAATATTCTTCAGAAAAAAAAAAAACGCAGGTGAATCAAAAGACGAATTGTTCTCAGGTTAATCTGGTAAGCTTCGTTTGTCAAAACATAGGGTGGACATACTCAATAAATGAAGACAGTTAGTAATAATTACCAGACCTGTGAGCACAGCATAACTGACGGACAAGGGGTCATATCTGGTCCCGTATAATTCCTTGACGCAGGCCCTGAATCCAGAGGTATTCATGTTCTGCAAATATACACAATAACTGGGCTTACATAGGTCTAAAATTATTTACATAGGCCTAGAATTATTGCTTTTGATTTCGAAGAAGTCAAAAGACTGCAAAAAGATTCAGTAACGTCACTTGACGATGATCATGGTCTGTGTGAATAGTTAACGCTTTTAAGGACCTCGAACTGAGTGAATGAAAAGAGATTTAAGGCACCCAACGACGATTTCCCCTAAATACATTCAAAATTCTTTTTAGGCTATCTAGGGTACTTTTGATCTTGAGAAATGCACTTTAAGTGGCGCTATAAAAAATTTGTATCTGTTCGATCATCCTAGGGGAAATTGAGATTTTCGAGATTACAAGATTAAGGGCTTCAGTATTATTTTTAAGAAAACTTTAGATGCGATATAATGTTTTACGAAAGTGACATTTTCTTAATCCTCTCTACATTGCATTTTTGAATTAGAAAACTTTTGGTTTCCTTTTCCTACGAAAATTAGCCCAACATGAGGAGTAAAATGTGAGAAGTTAAATTTCAGAACATCGTAGGACATTTATTAGATGAAGCGTCGAAAATTGTACCTGAATGGAACGGTCATCTAGAAATTTCTAGTCGTCATCAAGCAAAAGAAAATTCTAGGCAATATTTGCTTCTCCGAAAATATAATTTAAAGAAAACAGTAGTTGGGTGCCCCTGTTGAAAGTGTTATCTAATTTAAAAAATGTATATCGCTTTCCACAAGGGTGTTTTTAGTAAGAACGATTTTACTTTCTATATCTTATGAATAATGTAGGTTATACGTCGCTGGCGAGACACATGGCCCTCACTACCAGAGCTAAATATTCCCGTCTATCCCGAAAGAGCATCCAGGAGTATTGCTACTTTCCCCTGGGTAAGACGTGTGGATAAAGAGATGCAAAGTGTAACAAAGCTCCTAATGTCTAAGGAAAATAATTCGACAGTTACGCATGAACTTGAGCCTACAGTTCAAGACCATCACGTCTCCTGAATTAATTTAACCCATAAACGTCCAAGACTTTCACGGTTTAGAGTGATTTTCTACATAGAAACAATCCTTAGGATTTCGTGAATCCATAATTGGGGTTACCATGGAAGGTGCTGTTCTAAAACACTAAAGGCTTGAGTTTTCTGGAAACGTCATTCTGACGTAGTCATTTTGCTTCGATGAGCTATAATAACCGCTGAAGTTTGGATTCTACGCGATGTTTGGTACTTTTACAGCCATATTTCACCTTTAGTGGCTTCCTGATGAGCATCATTAAGCGTGACGGTAGCTAAGAGTCCACTTTCTTAAAGAAGTGAGTAAGATGACGAACTTCGTTTGCGAATTTTGCTTGTTGCTTTTGTAACTGGAGAAATAATGGCAGCTCCGGAACGAAGTAGCTTTGGGACTGGACTACTGATGAATTTCTTGACCTGCCACGGCATATATTTAAAACTTTGCGACAACTGAAAATGACAACAAGCGCGAAACTTCCGTGGTAGGTCAGAGCGACAGTAGATTTTGCACAAATATGAAAAAAAAAATGGCTATTTCCTAGCATGCACTGCAGTCGTGATGTTGAAAATCGAGGCAAGGCCAGGCTGCACTAGAACAAAAGGCTATATTTCCAGAAAACAAAGAAGAACAAAAAAAGTCACTTCTAAACTAGAACAAGGACTGAATTTTACTGTGAATGGTGACTTTTGATTTTGCAACGATGATTTCTTTAAAAAAATCCTGAAGGCAAAAAACAGGATTTTTGCCGTTTTTCTCTAACGGTCAAAATTTACACAAGTGACAGCAGTTACTCTTATTATCTAATATTATTTTGATCACATGCCTTTCCTAGATAAGGTGCAGTTTGCAATACACTGTATGTCGAAACAACAAGTAAGCTACACTTATATATGGCTTCCACTCTGCCAGTCTGTTTGATTTTATCCTTCATCGAGTTTTGGTTTGAAATTTGTTTACCATGACAAATCACTATAATACAATTTAAGTGAGAAATTTTTTTACCTCGATCCACGTGGTAATTCCGTTGTGAATCGGACCTGAATTCCCAGATACCTTCGTACTGTGATTGGCTGAGACAAGCACTGTCGGGGTCGCGTTATAAACCCTCATGAATGAAACGAACTGCCATGTAAGAGAAACATACAACGCTTAAGACAGTATTTCCTGATCATTACAAGCTTGAATTACCTCCCGTTTTTGTTGTTGTTGTTGTTGTTTTTTTTGTTTCAGATGTTAAAAAACATTGGATTGAAATTAATCATTTTATCAGGATGAACTGCCGACTTTTTATGTATATTTTAAACATTGTTTTCTGTACCAGCATCTTGATTTTTCTCGTCGCTTTATAAGAGATTTTCCGTGATCTTTACTGCACACGACTACAATTGTTTTGAAAATATTCAGTAAAATGTTAGTAAACGAATTGTTTTTCTAAATTGAATGCTGTGAACAGCATGCTACTTGAGATGATGAATGAGATAAAAAGGCGTGATTGAGTAATCCTATTCTCACCTCGCAATAAGCATTGTTCATTTTATCCAAAGGTGGGTTCGTATTTGGAAAACTTATGACGCCATGTTCCGTGAAAAGAGGCTTGTGCAGTTTGGAGAAAGCAAACCAGTTCTGTGAAAAGAGAACAACAAAAGTGATCAGGAGCCCATGCCATCCGTACTGTGTAAATATTGTAAAATCATCCTCACCAAACATTTATCAAAGCCAGCATTCTTTAGGCCTTAAATCTTAGCATTTTGAGCTCTATGGAGTGGTGACCAAGGAGAGAACGCAAGACGTCACAATTTCCCAGAACACCAACCGCATCGTGTAAGAACATGAAAGGAAGCATGAGGAATAGGCGAAACAATTCATGTCTATTTTTTTTCCCGTTTTTTGTTACTTTCCATTTTCTTTCTCCTTTAGACTAAAAAATCACTAGCTGATAATCTTGAAGTTACGAACGCTTCTAATCATATCGCTAGTATGGTTTACAAACCAGCATTGCTCACACATTGCGTAAACAATGGCGTTCTAGTTTCCTTAAAAACTAATAACGTACCACAGTGATATCTTGGTGTCTACCGTCAAAGTTTTGCATTTCACGAAGACAAACTTTAACTGAGTCCTTTGTTACGTCTTCAATCCAAATGAGAGCAGCATCATACTCTTTACCAGTCCTCAGGTGTTCTGACGTCACAAGGACTATTGGTGCCTCAGGAAACTTGCCCTGAAAAAAAGAAAAATATGACAAAGGAGCAATAAGAGCAATCAAAATAGCTTCTTATTGCAAATGAAGGCGTGTTAATGGTTCCTTAAAATATTGCTGCTCGTGAGATTCACTGCTAGTAGGCAAATCAGCCTATCCTCACTTTATATGGAATCTTTTTATGTTTCCTTTCCTTTTCCTTCCCTTGAGTGATTTCGGGCTTACGGGACCGGAAAAACCTACTCTTTGGCCCTTTTCCACCCAAATGGCGGCAAATTTTGCTAGGTTTATTTTGAATTAAAAAATCCAGCTAGATTTATTGAGCCATTTTTGTTTGTTTGACTAACTTCGTTTGGAAGACGTGGATCAAGCTGTAGTGGCGAATAAAATTCTAAGATATTCGTCCTAGGATACTTTCATTGCAACAATGAGTTAAATTTGTACGTACAAAAATATTTCCGTCTTACCGAAGGAAAGGTTACATCTGCGCAGTTGGTACCAGACCACCATTTCTGCAACTCAACCGTTCCCGTCAATCCTTCGGGTGGTGCTCCTTGATAAGCTATCCAATCAATGGTGGCAAATGGATTCGCACTTTCTTCTTTCCTCCCGGTTTGCATGACACAGACGGTGAAGTTTTTTGTGTTGATACTTTCTGTCCATGAAGTAACAGCGTCGTGGACTGTCACAGAGTCATTCAGCTTCATGTGATTGACGGTTATTTGAACATGAACTTGTTTATCCGGATAAAATCGGTATGGAGGAAATGAGACTGTCTGACAGTTTGAATCTGACCATTTTGGAACCCGCAGCAGATCTACACGGCCCCGTACAATTGGAAAACCTGTTTTGTAATAAATGTTAATTTAAAAGTACTTTATAAGGGAACACCACTGTGCTCTTTAAGCATTATCGCTTAGGTAGCTTCCCTAGCTTGCGTTGTAGTGCAACTCTAAGTAATGAAGGGGGGTGATAAAAAAAGCGTGGAAATGGAACTAAAACTAGACTGTAAGTTGCAAAGTCGGCTACATTTCAACAACGAAATGTATAGTGGCTGCTCATTATTGCATGTCGGTTTCAGTGCCCAAGATAAACATATGCCAGTATAAAGATAAACTTATGCCAGTATGTTGGAGAAGGTCAACAAAAAAAATTATGAATCAAAAGCGTACCTGATTACATGTACGCGTATGCACGCGCGCCACTGCGCGAAAGATTTGATTTTCAGCAAATTTACTCAGTGCTAATAAGGTGCAAAAAGTGCAAAAGAGGATGAAATCAAGTGCAAAGATACTAGTAAATACTGCATTTTCCCTCATATATGCAACTCCATGTAAACTGGTATGTAAATGTAATATTTACCACCTTTGTCTTTGATTTCCTCCTCTTTTGTATTTTTTTTTTTCTTTTTGCACTATTATTTGCCCCGAGGAAATTTATGTAATCTAATTTTACGCGATGAAAACTGGATTGCAAGACAAAAAAGAATAAAAGATCTTACACAGATCCAACATCGGCCATACTCTGGGCTGTTATATGTTTGTTTGCCAAAACAGAGAGACGAAGCAGCTTGTTACAGCTGCATATTGTTGCTTAGCCTGCGTGAGGAGCTGAAAGCGAGCTTAAAAGTAGGGAAAAGTTATAAAGATCATGGCTAGAAGCCAATTCAATTTTGAGCCAACACCTATAATTCTAAGCGATCGAGAGCTTAACTCCCAGACTATTTTATTTGGCATATACAGCCAAAAAAATCGTTGAAATTATTTTTCGCTACCTTCACAGCTTCCTGGGTGATAGACCGGATTATTTTCAAGTCCTCTGCAATAGCTAAGCTTATGCCAGCATCGGTTGTCGTAACTTGTTCCGTTTGCAGTGCACACTGGGTCTTTATATGAGGGGCATTGGTAATCGCACTCACATCGAGCGTCGTGCGCACTGTAGGTCCTACAAACTCGAAGTCGAGGGCAATGCACGTTAAGGCAAGGATTAAGGTCTGTACCAAGAAACATAAAATTGAGTAGTTATCCATTTGGAAAAAAAAAACATAAATGTCTAATATATTTTCATATTTAAATTAAAACTAAGTTACTGTTCAGTAGTAGTAACATTGTTTGGATGTAGGTACCTCACGT
Source organism: Porites lobata (assembly GCA_942486035.1). Taxonomy (NCBI): domain Eukaryota; kingdom Metazoa; phylum Cnidaria; class Anthozoa; order Scleractinia; family Poritidae; genus Porites; species Porites lobata. Next base: position 130,921 of record CALNXK010000435.1, read on the forward strand.
TTTTCTCAACTATGACCGAAACTGAAAAACTAAGGAAAGAAAACCAAGCATTACGAAAGGAAATTCAAGATCTAAAGAATCAACTGAAGAAAATCACTGACGGCATGTCGCAAGCGCAGCACCAACCTGGGCAGAAGAAGACGAGGGAAATGTCACCAGGCAAAGAACATTCTGTAGAATTTATGTCTGATCAGTTTGACGACTTTACTTCATTTTAAATCTGCTGCCGCTAAACAAATCCACCAGCTGACAAAGAGAGTTGAAGAGATATCCATAAGGTGCGATCGAATTACGAAATCTCTTGACGCCTTTGAGGTACCTTCTGCCATTTTAAATCTATTTCAAAAAACAAGCAGCTGCCACTACTACAATACAAGAGCATCGGCTTCAGGAAATTTTTATGTTAACAGTTCCGATCTAGAATTATATAAACTGTCTTTCTCTCGCTTTGGGGCTAAGCTGTGGAATGAGATACCCTATAGCATTCGACAACTCCCCAAGAATAAGTTCAAAAAAACACTCCACAAATTACTTTTTGATATTCTGGATTCAGAAGAAGACTACATTGATACGCCTACCTTAATTAAAAAGGTAAAATAAAAATAAAAATAAATTCTTACTTAGTAGTTTCTTCTTTTACAATTTATTCGTTTAATTCTTTTTCCTTTAGTCTGTTATCTAGTCCTCATCCATACTACGATTTTTGTTTCATTTATTTGTAACTAACTGTAAACTTTCCCTAGTTAATAGCCTTAGTGTTTATTTCTTATATTTTGCATGCATTGTCCCGCCTCGAATAGCCTTGCTAGCTGCGGGCAATACTTTTGTAATTTTATTATTTTTATTAATAAAGTTTTGTTGTTGTTTTAACCTTAAAAACGAAAATCGCAAAATATGGGTGGAAGTGATTTTGAATGCAGTATGCGACAGTAGAAGTCTTCACAGCAAGGAATTATGACGTAAAACTTGTCGAAGTTTACATTTTGCATTTTGCATGACTAAAATCGTCGTCTTATTTTGAGTAAATAAACAAACTCGACCAAGATTACTCGATTACTCTTATTGGCAATATTATTAATTGCTCTTATCCCATCAACCCCTGAAGTGCGTGCAAAGATTGAGTGTAACATGAATAACGTATATAAGTGTTTTTATTTTATGGCCGAGTCTGTTTTCGCCATGCGATTGGTCAATTTGCGGTCCGTAACTTGCTATACGGACCAAAATTTCAAAGAAAAAGCTCATTCCGGGGCTCTAAATCTCTTTACCTCGGAAAAACGGTTAAAATTAAGTTACAAGACGTCTATCAACCTTGAGGACTTAGATGTTGACTTTGTCCTTCAACATTTAAAACTGTGTTTATTTGTGAACGAAGGCGATGAAGAAACTAACTCGTAATCTTATTGAAGAGGATTCTAGTCAGTGTTTGAAAATTTTATCGTAGTACACAGTTAAGAAGACGAAAATCGACTGGCAGAGATTCGAGATGTTTTGCCCAAGAGAAAATGAGCAACTCCTTCAACAAATATGATAACAAACATACCTGCACCCAATCATCTTGAAAAGCTTCTTTGCCATTTGCAGTGTTTTTTCAAAGACCAACGAAAGAAAGATAGAAGAGAGTTCGAGCCAGACACAATAATGTCCAGTTTTCAAAAGACTCCAGCTTCACATTAACGAGTGAATACTTACAGTGCTCTTAGTTTCCACTGAATAAACTTTGAAATACGTATATAAACCCTGAGGACTGGGATTTTGACTTTGCCTTTCCAAATTTTAACCTAGCTTCGTTTTAATGAGAACGAAGCTGTTGTAGAAACTGAATCGTAACCTTACCGAGGAAGAGAATGCTAGCCAGTGTTTGAAAATTTTAAGACAGATCACAATTGAAGACGAGAATGAACTGGCCGAAAGAGAGGTTTTCCCAAAAACAATTAACGAGCGAATCCTTCGACAATGACAACAAACTTACCTTGAAAAGCTTCTTTGCCTTTTGCCAAACGGGAGAAAGATGGAAACGACTTCTAGACAGACACAGTGTCCGATTTCCAAAATACTCCAGCGTTACATTAAAGAGCTAAAACTTACATTGCTCTTAGTTTTGACCGAATAAACTTTTTCAACATGGCGAATTTGTTTTTACTTTCTCGGAAAGCCTTTGTTATGTGCTATTGTTTTCGTGCGCCAATAAAAACTTTCTTTTTTGACGCCTGTCAAATGACTGTCAAATCGTGCGTCCTGCACTTGTTTTCGGTCCCCCAAACAGGAAGAAGCCATATAATAAACATCTTATTAGCCTCGTTTTTTTCGGTCCGTACTGTAAATTACGGATCCTCGGCCCAAGCGCGAAGCGCTCGGGCCATAAATCGATGGAAAAAAAACTCGGTCCGTAATTTACAGTACGGACCGAAAACTCGGCTAATAAGAGGTATATGTACTCCAGAGTTTCTTTAATTATATCATGAAATGTTTTCCTACATATAAGAACTTCTAAAAGATATCAATAAAACTAATAGAAATAATGATAATAAAAATAAAAACAATTCTAGAAATAGTTATCATTACGATAGGAAAATTAATAAACAACCTCCAGTAACGGCGTAGCTGACAATCAAGGGATCATGACTCGATCCTAATCCACTGAGGTCTTTAACGCATACCCTCATAGATTCTAATCCAACTTCCTACAGCAAAATGTGATAGCACTCATCAGTCACTAGAAGATCCATAATTTCCTCTTAATTTCTACGACCATACCTTGAAATTCATGGATCCGATCCAAATTATTGGTTTCGTATGGCTTTTTCACAGTTTTCACAGTCCTTTTATAAATTTACTGGCTATAGATTAAACGGATTACTTATCTCCCCTAACAAGGGGTATGATTTCTGGGTCTCAAAGGTGTGGTGAGAGTTTAAGTAAACAATTGAATACAATAACGTTGCAAAGCCCTGACAAAATCCCTGTTCTTGATCATGAACCTCACGTGACAATCCGGGATATTACGCTTATATTCCTTCCTGTGGAACGAATGTAGGAGTTCCACACTGATGACGTGTACTTCCCAGATCAAGATAGGGTTCTTGATTAGTCATGCCGCAAGGGAAATTTCTTTAATCAATCAGAAGCACTGCATGCCCAGATCTGCGTAGTGACACATATCAGTATGCAATTTCTGCGTTCGTTCCTTAGACGTCATTTTGTGGGAAAAATATTAGTGACGGCGAGCGAAATGTCGGCTGTTTTCTCAGGCTAGAATACAAATTTGAACCTACCTCAACCCAGGCTGATATTATATTATTTTCTGGAGGACGACTTCCCTTGACCTTAAGATTATACTCATGATTTACGGAAAGAATCACAATTGGCGATTTGTAAAAGGTCGTATTGAAAGGCACTTCCTGTAAATAAGTAAAAAAGTCATGTAAGTTAGTAAATGGATGTGACAATGCTCACTTTTCGCTCTATTTTTCACCATCGTTTGTAAAGTCCCCACTTGTAATATTCGCCCACTGTCAACAACGCGAAATTGAAGCGATTCGTAATATAAAAAGAATGCAAAGTCGCGAATTTAAAAATCCCAAAATATGCGCACATCAAAATCGCGAAATAAGCATGTCGCGCTCAGCTGGGAATTGCCATTTTGGATACAGTGTCGATTACCATGGCCTGGCAAATTTGGGTTCGCCGAGGTAAACTTGGGTTTACCATATTAGGTTTTCTATAGTGTGACTTCAACCACTGAAAATGTTCTGTGGGTTGCTAAAATGTTCCCGTTAGAACTAACGTTTTCACCTGACAGAAGCCATAGTTGTTTTTGGCCGATGGATTTCCACTGTTTGGAAAGATTTCTTCTCCAGTTGTTGTGAAATTAAGTTGACTCCCATTTCTGGTGAATGCGAACCAGTCCTGTGGACAAGAAAATAATGTTTAATTTGCTATTCTTATCTTTACAAGACGAGTTGCGTCAGGCTTCGAACGACATTTCCTTTAATAACAAGAAATGACTGCATGAGACACGTGAGACAGGACACTGACCTTAACTGCGTCACGGACGTTCTGGGTAATTGGTTATCCGGGTTGCCGAAGTGTGTCACAGTCAAGTTATTTATTTATTTTTTATTTTATTTTTTTTTTTTTCATCAATACTATAGTTTACTAAAGCAGTTTTCTTCACTTACCACAACTGCATCTTGGTGTTTTCCATCAAAGGGCAAGAATTCCCTTAAGCACACTTCAAATCCTCCAGAATTGACGTTTTCTAACCAAAGGTACATAGCGTCATTTGGCCTTGTACTGCGAGTGTACTTAACAGAGACAAATACACGAGGCTTGGAAGCAAAGCTCTGCAAAAAAATGTTACATATAGATGAAAAACTATTGACAGAAAAATTAACAAGCTTCTCGAGAGATGAATCAACATGATCGTATCAATGAAGTTGTCAGCCACAGTTAAATGGAATTAAGGATTTATCAAAGGCTAAGGGGAGCAAATTAATTAAATCTACTTGTCTGTTCTCATGGACTCAATTTTCTACCCCTCTTTCACCTCTTTCTACGAAAGGCTGAAAGGGTTGTTGAATGCATCTTATATGGCCCATTACTTAAATAAAGTTACAAACCACAATGTTTCTTTTCGGCCAACTTTGTTAACTTTAATGCTAAAAATTTGATATCATTAAATAAATAGACTTCTATTTTCCAAATTCCCTTTAACACATCAGGGACTTTAAGATAGGTCACTACGGTAGGCTGGGACGGTTGGATGCGTATACGGGCGGCCTGGGGCCATGACGGTAAGAAGCCGCGAAAATTTTCACTTTAAGATCGGACAACAACACAGAGGACGGTGAAGTCATGTGCGAAACTCGCTTGTCATTTCTTTCGCAGAAGGCTCAATTACTGAAGAAGAGTTTCTTGTTTTATACGAAAAATACCAATCAGAAGAATAAGGGTACAAATTAAAGCTAGCTAGCTAGTTTTCAAAACTGTAGTCGATGTTTTTATTTGAACTTTTATTTCCTAAGCCAACACCTTTTGAGTTAAAGAAATCGTTTCTTGATAAAAAAATGCAGTTTTAAGTTATAAAAAGACGGCTACAATCATCACTGTTAGGCCCAGTTGAAACGTCGAACTTCTCATGTGCCGAATTAAAACTAAAGCACAAATTACTAAAATTTATTTTCACTTGTTTCAAGCATTCTAGACCATTGAACATCCTGAACATCCTGAAAATGAATCGAGTTCGACTACACTTTAAGTTCGACGCCTGAGTCAACCTCGAACCATTTAGGTATTAAGTTCGGTACATGAAAAGATGAACATTTGAACTGGGCCTTACCTTTCTTTTCGGCAATTTTCCTCTGCCATTGCGGACGACACTGGGTAGAAAACAAGCAGTCGCCATGCGGCCGCGAGCTAAGTTATGAATGAACTCAGACATTTTCGCTTTTTTTTTCATTTCACCGATAGGTAAATCAATGTAAACACAAGCCAACGCGTATTTAACCTAGTGGCTACTCAGTTTTAGAAGAAAAGTGACAATAAGTATGCATGAACTCTTATCGGTTTCACCGTTGTCTTCACGACGAGAAACCCGGCGAAAACATACCGTCCCAGAAGGACGACGGTAAAAGGTCACGCGTTTTTTGCGTGACGTGACATCTATCTAACCGTCCCAGGCGACCGTAGTGACGTATCTTAAAGTCCCTAACAATACATTCAAAACCGTCACGAATTATTCAATCACTACCTCCAAAGTGAAACGTGAAAATGGCTTATCTAAAGGTGATGGAAGGAAAAGTTTGAAAATAAGCCCGAGAGAAAGCTTAAAAAGACTTTTAGCAGTGGACTCTGCTGTGAAGAGCAAATTCTGAATATTAATTAGTGATCATTTGTTTTAGAAATACTTTCTGATACTATTTCATTTGTTTCTACTATTTAATTACGTTTTACACCTTTATAACAAAATTGTATACTTGTTATCAATTATTGGAATCTAACCTGAGAAAACGCCACCTTCGCACACTTCGTTTCTGTTGTCCATATTCCGCTAAAAGTAACGCTTCCATGCGTTAACTTAGGTTTGTCCTGGAATGCTACCCAGTTGATAATTCCAGTGTCATTTGTAGAACCTGTTGCACGCGAGCATAACTGAAATCCAACTGTACTAATGGACTCTGCCCACACGGCGGAAGGTGAATGAACAACTGAAGACTGATCTTCATGGCTTAATGACACAAAAACTCGAACCTGAAATGCGTTAGGTAAAGACAGGCATCAATGAAAACTTAACAGGCGACAACTCCACCCTAGACTATGAGCAGTCTCTCTTTTTTCCCAATCCGTCGAGCGACACGCGCGAGACATGCGTGACCTTGCACGTGACTGAAGGCCCGAGAATGCCTCCCTCGTTTCTCGCGTCTGCTCGACGCTTCCGCGCGCGTTTACTCCACTCACTAAACTTAATCTGAAGAAAAAGAGAGTCTAGCTAATCCACCCCAATAACCCCCTTCCCTCCCCACACACTTTCACGCCTCCCACCCCTCTCCCATTCCCATTTCATGGAGTAGAGACCTTCTATATTTATCGTCAGAATCTTCCGGCTTTTTGTATTTGTTTTGTTCAAAAACACATCCCAGGGATTAGAAGCACTTAAGCATACCTATGCGCACCAAATTGGCTGACGTCAAAGCATCATAAAACCACAAATCAAAATTTGTGAAGAACATTAGATTTTTAAAGAAGCTTAATGTGGTTTACTTACAAAAGAAAGTTACCCCGAACCCTGAAAATTAGACCATAAGTTTTAATTGCTTAGGGTTTACTTACGGTTCCAGATCCACTAAACGTTTGCGGAAATACCACATTGGTGCAACGTGGCAGTTTACAATGTTGTGGCGCCTCACATCCGCCGTCGCAATTCCATCCTTGACGTGTGTCTGATGCGTTTAGTTTGCCAACTTGATAGGAAATACCTGAAAATGAGCAGAGTGTGGCTTGAAATTAAAGAGAGGCGAGGGGCGTGTCTCAGAGCGGCTGTGTTTTAGATGTGGAAATGACGGAACTGATCGGTTCCTCTTTATTTATTTTTGTGAATTATAAGCCTTTTTTTCTTTTTCAGGGATTTTGTGAATTTGATTTTTCATATAAATAGCGCGGTAAAAACGTAACTTGGCCTAGTTCTAGTTAAATACAAAAAAAAAACAATAAACGACTCAGTCTACCGTCGAGTTGCACAGGACCGAAAAATGCGCTATTTTAAAAGAACGCTTTTCATTTGTATCATAAAATGTTTGATTGTCGTTACGTGAAGAAAATTCAGGAAGACGAATTTTACGATATATACTTCAGATAGTTTACATTTAAAATACCCAAAATGCTCTTAATCATAAAATGGTAATGGATAAGTTGGCGAATTGCATATCTGGCCAGATATCTGGCCAGCGCGATATAGACTCACGCTGAGACATTTGGAGACAAATAATTTTAGGAAAGTAATATCAAATTAAAGAAAAAAATGCACACTTAGATACCATCCTATTGAGGTTGTCTTTGTTTTGGTTTGTTGTTGTCATCAAGCTTCAATGTTTCACTCTACTCCGTCCATCCTACTGGCAAACTCAAATTGGTTGGCAATTCTCTTTAGAATTGCTTCAAGTCTGATTTCGACTCCTCTAGCTACTTTTTTGTTTATTTTCAGTTATTCCACTTGAAAGCAAATTTAAATGTCTTGATTCTGGCCACCGTACACGTGCACAAACATAATCAGGTGATCTCAGTTCCTTGCACCAAAAGGGTAAGGGGCAATGACAGTTATCGTTGACTTGGATTAAAACAGAACTCTACGAAGAAGGAAATCTGAAGATCGTTGCTGAGAAGTACGGGAATCATGGGAATGACTGACCCGGAAAAATAAAAATATAAAATATAAAACTTGTGTAAGGTTTTCTGTTAAATGGTGGTCGCTGAACTGACAGAAATCATTACTATTCCTTCAAAAAATTGAAATATATTAAAACTTCCGCAATGCGTCAGAATGTGGGAGTGGGGCTTAAGGGCAGGTTTTTCAAAGACCTCACCCGCCTGGCAAAATCTTAAGTTTTGAAATCTTAAAACGGCCAAGTCATCTGAGGATATGAAACATCGGATAAATGTTTATCCCTTCTTTCGTGTTTCTTCGATCCAAGTGGTAACTAGATTACAGACCTGACTGTTCTATTTGTAGATATTTTGACAGAGTTGCGGCAAACAAATAAATCGACCGAGAGCTATGAAATATAGTCATTTTCTTGAGAACATTGCTTCCTGCATGTAGAGGATTCGCAAATAACGAGATGATAAATACATCGAATCGACTTAACAATTCGTCAGCTCCGCGAGCACTGATTTAGTTACTTAAAAGCGAGATGGAGTGGCGGTTGTGTCCCCCACATTTGTAAACAAATCACTATGATGAATTCAAATGATCTACCCTCCAGACCTTCTTGCTTTAGTTGAGATCTAAAACAAGTATATTCCCTAGAAAAATGTTAATGAAATAAAAAGTCTTCGACCGAGTTGAATTGGGTTTCAAGAGACTGAAGTTTAATAATTTTAAAACAATTGCTACTAGAAATAAGTAACATTTTTGTCAGGTATTAGAACCTACACATGTAGATTGCAACGGCCTAAGATGAAAAGAAGAGCTGTGTACCTTCTACAGTTGTAGCGAGAATCCCCAGGTTCAGGAGAAAGGCAAAAACGGTAAATTTTCTGAGGTCCATCCCGCTGCTGAATCTATAGGGGTAATGGCCTGTTGACAGGTGGGGGTTTTGTTTTATGCGCTCGCGCGATCAAGGATCCAAATATTCTAAATCTTCTTACCAAGTAAAAACAAGCTGATTGGGTAATAAAGGCCCAACGTGCTGTATATTACAAAAACAACATTTTCTTTGGCTTTTAACGGTACGGTATTACAACAGGTACGGGCGTGTACTTTATTATATTCTTAGCTTATAGCTAACTTAAAGCATAAATAAGCAATAAGAACAACAAAAGCATGACCAGTGACTATTAATTTACCAAAAGTATTTCATCACTACATGCGAACTAAAGAGAACTGAAAATGATGCTTTTTGCCTTTATTTTCACTGATTTCATATACAATGGAAATTTAGTAATAATGGAATTTCGCTTTGTCCCAAAGTGCAGTGCGAAACTGCCCTGTCTGCAAAAATAGTTCAGATTATCAAATGTCTTTTGAGCGCAATTCTTTCAAAAGCAGTTTCATACATATTCCGCCAGATTTAATGTATTCACTGACTGCAATGGCAACGATACAGTAGTTCACAGTTTGTTTCCTAAACTTTGTATTCCCTGTATAAGGGCAGCCAGACTGGTCAAACCTGGGATGCAGCTGAGAGCTGAGTTTTCTTGAGGTTTTAATACGTGCGGTATGCCACGTCAAGCGTTTTAGAACACATTACGTTTTCTAAAAAAAGAGAGAGACGTTGCAAACTCTCACTTATAAAGCCTGGTTTCCATATGATCGTCCGGATCGTCCCGATCGCCCCAGTCGTTTCAAAATATTTCGAGACGATCCGGACGTCTGGGGCGATTGGTAGTTTCCATATGATCGTCTCGATCGCCTCAAAGGCAAGAGACGCGGGGACGTCAGCGATGTCTCTGGGTCAGACAATACCTTTAATGGAACATTAAGGAAAATTTTCTTTCTGCGCCATGTTTAAACAGTCGGTAAAGGGTAAGCTGTTAGTGGACTTGAAGAAAAGCGCATCAAATTTTCAGTACCTTGAATGAGCATTTAACTTCCTTTTAAATCTTCCGATTTTTTTGTTATTCTTAAAGGGATATGTCGTAACATTTGCTTGCAGTCTGTGTGAGATGCAAGCCAATGTACACAACCGCAACCTGTTAGAAACCACTTAACAGTAGAGGGGCTTAATTAGGATTAATCCCCTAAAAGTAGCCTGCGTGGCAGCTTTAAGAGGGGAAAGGGATCGCGGGAATTAAGCGCGTGAGAGCCCGAAGGGCGCACGAGGAGGGGAAAAAAGGGAAAATAGGGGAAAAGATTCCCGTTTTCAACACCTTTGCGCGCCAGAATTTTGCTTTCCCTTCCCCTTTTGACGCCCCCTTAGTGAAACCCTACATTCCAACTTCCGCAAGTCAAATGTTTAAACTGCACGCTGTGAAGCTGTAAATTAACATATATATGCGTTAACGTCTTTTTACTGCTACTGAAGACCTTGCATACATTGGAAATCCAGTATCAATCTTTTCAATCCAACATGTACAAGAAATTCGAAGAATCTAGCCGCACATGTAGTAAAAAAGTAAAAACTCAGAAGTAAATCATTTTATTAACCACTTGTCAGACAGTTTTTATTTCCGCTTGTTGACATCTTAAATCAGTTTTTGAATAAATAGTAAATTATGGCTTTCAATACTGCCGGTTGCCTTCTAAAAGAGTGAGATTTCTTCACTAAAAACGATAAAATTAATTATTTTACGGCGCCCGGTATCCAAAAAAAAGTTACCTATCAAATAATAAATATTTTTGTATTATTCCCGGTTAGGCCAGGTTTGACAAGATATTTTCATTCTACAGCTTTAATTTTTTGACCCAGTTACATCTTAATACCGCTTAATCGACGATTAAGCAGTCTTTAGACTGAAGGAATCACGCTCCCAAGAATTAACAGAGAAGACCTAAAAATTAGACAACTAACTCAAACAGTTGTTTTCCACATTTAAAAGGTCTTATTGATTCTTTATTTTTGGTCATTTATTGTATGCAAGTTTTATGCGTGACCAGAGAAAATAGTTGACTGATGACAACACTGCTAAAGCTCTCTTATGCTGTTTTCAGGTCTCCTAAGTGTCTAACACTAATGGGAAACTAAATATGAAGTCCCATCACGATAATGTTAACCTGTTTGAGCGAAAAACGAGAGTGAAGAGATGGCCGGCTTACGTTATTTATAGGAGAACTGAAGTAGTCTGTTCGGTCAACTTTTCTAAGGGTGGTTGACCAGTACCTCAATACATTTGCTTCCTTATAAGACGATACGCCGAGACACTCAAAAGGCTTTTCCCCCTTATTTGCTAAGTGCTTTATACCTATATCGAATGTGAGGTGAAAGCTGCTAGTCGAGACAATAAGTCTGGTCAGGTTTAAAAATGCATACAAAATGTACATTCTCCTGCTCATTAAATAACGTATTATCATTCAAGTATCATTCAAGCTTCCCCTAACCAGGCTCAAAACTGCTTAACCAGTACAAAAAAAACAACAACAATAAACACTAGTAAACATAAGTAAAATATCAGGCACCAGTAAACTTTATCTAAGAGAAACCTTTGGGAGGCGCACTGAGTGTTTGTTTAAGACTGATGTCCGTCTTATAAACTGTCAAATTAGGGGATCAGAGAAAGGAAAGGACTAACTCTGGATGTCCCTTTTACCGGTATACCCGTCTAATAGAAAATTCCGTTAAGAGCGAGTCTACTGTACCAGAGACAGAAGAAAGGCCACCTAAATTTAGAAAATAGTTGACATGGTAACAAGAAAATCATCTTGCGTATCATGAGGACTCCACCCGGTGATCAGAGCCTCCTTTTGTCTTCATGATCTAGGAGGAGAAGAGGAGGTGGCTTTAAACGCGTCAAACCATTCAGGTCGCCGAAGCCCTTCGTATTTTACTGCCTTGCAAAATATCAATATTCTTGAAACTTAAGGGTAATACAAAGCGACAGGTAATCTCAAGAATCTGAAATTTTTAAGAAAATCCATTGAGCGGTTTCAAAATTATTCGCTTATTTTTTTAAGAAGACCAAAATGTTTACAAAAGAGAGCGCCTCAGTACAAATCAGTACAAATCCTCGAACCTTGAGGATACTGGATGAAGTAGCTGCTGCAAGAAGTCCCCTTCGTTAAGATTCATGTTTCACTTGTCGCCTCGTTCAGATTCTCTTACGTTCAGTCTAGTTTCCTTAAATTTTGCGGGTTAGAAAATTTCGTGCATCAGACAGGGAGAACCGCACAAAAATTTTATTAGTATAACTTTAAGGTAAAAAATTTTGAAAATGTATTGTCGCGGACAGAATGAAAGTCAAATCCCCCTTTTAATAAATACGCACAAGGAAATTATGTTTACGAGGTTTAAGTAAGAGTCCTAGATTAAAATGTGAATGAAAGTAATATTGTGAAATCGAAACCTCTGTATTTTCGATAAAATTTAAATAGCACTTTAGATAAAATTTGTTTCTTATGCCCCCGGCAGCAGCTAAATAATGTAAAAGGAATTTGAAAGGAATAGCCTCACAGGAAGCAACATGAGTAGATGCCTTCAAAATACAAAATGTTATAAAATTAAGCCTTAACAACACCATCGCGTAAAAAACATAACACTGTGATAAAGATGTTGTCTTTGTAATGTAGAATACCGTACAAACGTTTCAAGAAGTTGCTTTTTGTCCGGAAAGACCAAATTTTCCATCAAAAAAAGATTATTAATCATCCGTATAAAGTCATTAGAGGGAAATTACTAGTAATACTCATAGCTTTTATTTTGCCTTTTCAAAGTAAGCGACGGCATTTTAATGCCGTCGCTTACTTTGCAATTAAAATTGCAAGTCTAAATTATTGTAGTGAGATTAACATGATAAATGATCTCTCTTGGAAGTTTCATTGATTGTGTTGCCTATTGACCGTACGGGTAAGCTTGAGAGACAAGGCAGGTGAAATAAGGTACACTAAGCAAATATTGGCGATTGAGACAGGGGATAAAAGCAGAGTTTAGGTTTTAATGAAAATGCGAGTTATTGTAGTGAGAATAAATTATTGTAGTGAGATTAACATGATAAATGATCTCTCTTGGAAGTTTCATTGATTGTGTTGCCTATTGACCGTACGGGTAAGCTTGAGAGACAAGGCAGGTGAAATAAGGTACACTAAGCAAATATTGGCGATTGAGACAGGGGATAAAAGCAGAGTTTAGGTTTTAATGAAAATGCGAGTTATTGACCACTCCTCCAAAAGCAGATAGCCAAATCAGTTTTTTTTAATAATAAGACAAGAAATATCACACGCTTATCACTTCAAGCTCAGTTTGGGAGTCTCTTGAAAAGTGTTAAGTCGTGGTAAGCCTCAAAGCGAAGTGAAAACACTTCTCGGTTCTTTGGTTAATGTAGGAGTTTCCAAGTGCCTGGCTCTTCAATCGAATCTGTTAACAGTAGAAGCGCCTCAAATGTAGGAAATTGGTCACATTAAGAAGGCGACTTTGCAAAGGGGATAAAAATAACTCCTTTTTTTTTTCTCATGTCGTTGTCTATGCTAGAACGGCTTGGAAACTAAAATTTCGAGGACGTTTTTGGACTTTTTACATTTAGGGCATGAATTTTTCGTCATTTCAGGCCATGGAACCTAAAAATGAGCCTAGCTAGCTGTAAAAAGGGGCAATACGGAGGCAATACGTCCTAGCCGGCATGATCACATGCTGTTTACGGAAAATTCCCTCATCCATGTCAGGAAATTCTGTATTTTAAAGCCTCCCCTAGGGCATGACTCAGCAATTGAGGACATTTCTGCTATGTTTTCATTGTTGGTTAGCATGCAAGGATTTTTCGCATGCCTATCGTCAATGATTTGCTCACTGGTAATAGAGGGGTGGCCCCAGAGTGGTTTTGCATTGAAATTGGCATGCAACAGAATTTCGCATGCCCTGTAAGCATAATTTGAGGTTCTGTGACCTTCTCACCCAGGCCGCGAGAAGCCTAGGTTCTAGTAATAAGTAATTCATACCCAGCAAAATCTCCGGCATGCCGGGCATGCCAAATTTTTCTGACATGCCCGGCATGCTAAATTCTCTGGAATGCCGGGCGTGCCATAATCTGGGTCATGCCGGGCATGCCAAAATTGGTCTCTGGCATGCTCTCAACGCACAGGTTATAATTCCTTGAATCTACAGATATTTTAAGCCTGGCTAAAAACAAAAAAAAAACTAAACAGATCACAGTGCTTATCTTTTGATGTACGGTTACACGATGACGTCATTGCTATTCCTTTCATTTTCATAGATTTGGTTGTCCCAGAGAACTTTAAATAACAAAAGCTCTAATTTTCACAAGCAAGTAAAACCCTGAGGGATTCGTCCGTAGTAATAAAACAGCGTCATCGTGGAGATGACCCGTTGGGGGATTGTAAAAACTCCTCACCCCTTTTAATGAGTCTTTAATAGGATTCCCATTTCACATTGCGAATAAAATGGAATTGACTGAAATCAGTAAAAAGAGAGACAGAGACTATTTTCATTGTATAATACAATGCATCTATGTTCCATGAAAACTTTTAAAAATACAAGGTTATAGAATATCTTTCAAAGTTCATTACAAACTGAGCTAAGCCCCAAAATCATTGTTCATTATTCAGTAAATTATGATGTTTGACAATGCAATGTGCTTGAATATAACGTTGTAATTAAAAATCTCTCTAACGCAATTTTCCCTACGTTAGAAAAGCTGTTAGAAAGTCTGAGTTCCTCTTTCTTGTTTTGTAGGCTTGCCAGGGATTAATGTTTTTGTGTCATTACCAGTGTCTGTGTTCTTTGTTTTTAACTCAAAGTAAGTCAGTAATAACTGACAGTATCAAAGAATTGCTCTCTAGAAAAGTAATTATCTCCTCGTCATGTCTGGAAGTTACCTGTAACAAAAAAGAAATGGAATGTTAACAGATGCAAGGGCAATATGAATAAAGAAATAGAACATGTAGACTCAGCTTCTCTTAACATATTTTCATACTGGCTTGTTGAGTCTGTTAAAGGTCGCAACTAATTGTCTGAGGCTAATTTCACAAGAGTGTGCAATTGAGATAAATGCATGGTAAATAAACTGAAAGAAACGTGGTTTCACATTAGCCAATTTACATTGCGCTGTTCGATGATGTTTACACGCTTTTCTACTGCGAAATAAACCTTTGCATTTGGATTTGCAAGTCAAGATTATACCGAGTTTGACTGACACTTAATTGAACAACAGTTTCATTTTTAAGCAGGTAAGGTGTAGACCCATATAAAGCCGGAATATGTAAAGGAAACTCAGCGAAAACTTTTTCGTATCTTTTTGTGACGATATTCTCTCACGGCCCGTCAACTGATTAGGGGTTGCGAAGAAAAAATAAATTAGGACCAAAGGTTAAAGCCTGTCCGGTTACATCATTTCGTAGGTTACCTAGTGTTCTAATAAATAGGTCATAAAACAGGATTTAACGAGTGCGAATTTGTTTCTCAATCGGTGTATAAAAAAGTGAGGCTATCAAATGAGAAGTTTATAGAGTATCAAAACTATTAAATTAAAAGCTCACATAATTAGGAAAATTCCTATACGAAAATAATGCTAGTGACATTAAATTGATCAGATAAAATTCTCAGAAAATATGTCGAATAAAAGCCTCATTGTTTGCTTTTGTTTTTGCGTAAAGGTAAATTTTTCGGGCCACAAAGCAAAGTTGAAAAAGCGACTAAATCTTAGTTTTTTACATTGAACACATGATGTTTATTAGCTTAGTTTTCGTCCGTTTTAAAAGCTTTATAACCCAATCATAATTTAATCATAAAATAGTACAAAATCATTTCAAAAACCATGTTCATTGAAAGTAGAGCCGGCAAACGTGAACATTTTGTAATTCAAAAGTCGGACCCAGCCAGGTTGTTTAAGCTTAGAATTATTTGCATTTTAGCGTCCTATAAATTTACCAGAATCGCCTCTCAGAGGCTTACTGTAGCAAAGCATTTTGTAGTACACTCGTAGACAAGCAATGTAAGCCTTAAGTCTTTGCTTGGATGAGATGTCCAAAAGAAAAATTAGTTTTGTGGACCTAAACGCACATTCACAGACTGCTTATATTGAGTTGTTTACAACTTTGCATTGACACACGCGGCATGTTCATTTTTTTAAAGCGAAATCCAAATCTGATTTTGGCATTTGATTTACGGATATTTTATTTTGTCTCCAAAAGTGATTGTAATATCCGTTTGATTGTCTTTCAAACAACAGTCAAACTATGCAGCAAAAATAAGTAACTTTACCAGTACAGTGAAAAAAATATGACCGTAGGTGCCAAAAATAATTATACTCGAGCTATAAAATTAGATCTGACTTTTTTAGCTTTGGTTTCTTATTACTGAAGTTTTCTCTAGTATTCTTAGCAGCAGAAGAAGATTACAAGACATACAAACAGAAACAATCCGAAGTGAACGAGATGACAACCACTTATGTCGGAGTTCTTAGGCATGCTCAACCGCAAGATAAACTGAATGCCTAAAGGCTAATTCACGGGATTTGTTCAATATTCAGGCTTTTTCTTTACCAAATTAATACTAAATTTGTACTTACAGTCTCTCGCAGAGTCCATTTCTTGTTCAGCATTCACCAACATCTCAACCATGCACCGCAGAAAAAAAAAGAGAAACAAGTGCGAAGAGACATAACGACATCGTGACGCCACAACTGCCACGCTACAACAAACTAGATTCATCGTCTTCCGAAAACACTTCTGCGGAAATTCGGCCGATTTCGTGCGTGCTCGGGGTATCTTCGGATGACGCGGATGACGTTGCTCAAAGGACTATCGTCAGCAAGGAGTAAAACAGTTTGCGAGATTCGCATAGCCGACAAGGAGCGCACTGAAAAACTAAGCAAAATCTCTCTGAGAAGGCAGTCCAAATTCACCAACTCAGAACGTCTTTGCAGTATTAAGAGCCATTGTCAGAGAAAACCGGGCGGTGCCAAAAGATTGGGGTCAGCCGATTTCCTTTATTTTTTCAGCATTAAGAACCAAGCTGATAAGATTAACTTTGGTGACATTAACAAGATTTCCCGGCTTTTCACTCTCGAGATTGACCACCCCCCTTGTTTTTGGCCAAGGGAAGCCCTAAAAACCACCAAAAACAATGGCAATTTCTCGGGTCTAAAACAATTTTTCCTTAAGGAATTAGTGTACAGATTTTTTTCTGAAGCTAAAGTACCTTAAAATAAACGTTTTGGATGCATAAAATCAAGTTTTTAGTGTAACGGTAATTTTGCCCAAGGGTTTTAATCCGGGTATGTTGCGTGACTGTAACAGGACAGCGAATTTCGGCGATTTTCTAAGCCCATTTTCTTGAAAGTGCGGCGGTTTATTTTTTATTTAATTACAGATTTAAACAGTCTATACCCTCCTAAATCAAAAACAAAAGTTTATTGATCGGCACAAGAAACTCTTTTCACGCGAATTTTGTTGGAAAATGTCAAAGATCGCTCTTACGGCTAACTGCTCGCTGAAGTTTAAATAGCGGCAATACTGCATTATAAAGGTACTAATCCATTTTAAATGAGTATTTTATATTCCACTTAGGTTTGAATAAAGGGAAAATAACTAAAATACTATTGCTTTAACGTAAGGGTTATACAAGACTGCCATCATGCACGCAAAGGTCTCAATTACTTGGTACTTCGATGATTATTGTCTGGCCTATGCGAGTTAGCTAACAGGACGATGTATGTGCTGTCCTATCTAGTGATAAAATCATCACGACTTTTGTATCACATCATCCAACAGAAATTCTCAAAGTTTTCGCTTTGTATGCAAAGTTTGTTACATACCCTGCGAGGAGATGCTACATTTTGTCTGTGTGACCTGTCGTGCGAAAAGTAGTCTCTACCCACAACCGTTCAAATCCGTCCAGAAATCTGGACGAATAAATTTTAAAAAAACGGGTTTTTTTCCTTTTCTTGACCGGTTTCGAGCATTGCGTGAGTCTTGCTTAGCAGATCAGAGTTGTCGCAATTATTTTTATTCCCACGAAACTCGCGCCATTTGACGACAGACGTGACAATTAATTTTGCTTGCGAATGGCGTGACGAATTTCGCGCATGCACGATAGAAAATTGAACGGTTGTCGGCAGAGGCTACTTTTCGCACGACAGCTCCCACAGCGAAAATGTAGCCTCTGCTCGCAGGATATTTGTTACATCGATCACTACTGACAAAGCCCAACAATGTATTTTATAAAATGCGAGAGAAGAATACGTCGTGCAAAATTCAGTTATTTCCGACATGAGCACAACTTAGCGTAGGCATCAAGTGGTTCAGTAAAAGTACGTTTTCTTGAGTTGCTACCATTTGTTCGCAGACTTAATGCTCTGCATACTTCTCTCAACTGTGCTAACTTCAGCGAACTGAGCTTTCCAGCACGCGAAAGTTCACAAACGTTTACTGCTTCTACTTTAATAGGGTGACTGATATTTTGTTCAATGTCTCTGTAAACCTCCTGGCGTATGGCTTGAATGTAGTCTTCTGATTCAAGGGCTATGAGGTCTTCGTCTGTTACTTCTTGTTCCTCCTCCTGGCTCTCTATTTCATCAGCTTGTCTTTGGCGCTGCAACGCTGACATCCTTGCGAAAAAGTTACTAATTTGTTGAGCGGTTCTCCATTCGTCTGGTTTAAATTGTAACGTTCCACTGCTATCTCTAATACTCTTCATCTCTCTAGCCACGTGAATTGGATCAGCCTTTTGCCCTCCCGCTACTCCTTGGTTAAATTTCTGAACAAGAAAGGCTTTTACTTTCTCTTCCATCCTGTTGGTCCGCTTAGTTGATTTAAGCGCTCACCCTTTATTACGGCGTTCTCTAGCACTGGAAGGCCCGGCTTCTTCAAATGCAATTCGCTGTCTATCTCCGCTAGCCACATGCATCTCTCCGACTCGGTCAGCCCACTTCTTTCGTGCCGCATCGTACACAGACTCACAATCTAGATCTGACGCACGTACATGCTTCCCTGCGTCCATGTGAGCTTCCGCTTCTTCTCGAGTCTTGAACGTTAGCACGCATGTACTTTCACTGCATGAGAATATTTCTCCTCGTGGACTGGAAGCATGGCTAACTGAGCCAAGATTGTTGCTACGTGGACCCCACTCCTTTAGGACTTTCAATCCAGTTTCTTCCTGTGGTACAACTTCAAGCTGACTGTATGATAAGAATCTGCCGGGTCCAACGTTGAATGCACGCCAAGCGCGTATTCCGTTTTCCTCAAACGAAAAGTTGTTAAGAAGGCTGATACATGGTATCTTGTTGGCGGTGATTTCTTTATTAGTGTCCACTTTGACAACTGCCGCCCTGACTCCTTTTACTCCTCCATGCGACTCTAGTGCTGTCTTCATGTCTTCCGCAGTGATGACATTGTGTTTTCATTGACCCATCGTCGTAGGTGTGCCTTCATAGGAGCGGTCTTTCGGTCACAGATGTCTTTTTCCGGACTGTGGCTCTGAAAAGTCGTAACGCAGAATTGTCATGCTGGTTCGTTGACCAATGAACGGAAGACTGAGCAAAAGAGGTCCACTATGGTAGCAACCTGCGTTATCGGATCTCAGGAAAACATTTTCAATCTCCGGTGATTCTTTCTTGATGGTATTTAAAAGATGCTCTATTATAGAGGCTACAGCAAAGCTGTTCTGCGTGCAGTTATCGAACAGATGGACAAAACATTCCACTTGGAATTTTTCAGTATGCTTAGTGATCACAGCACTCACATGCCAGCTTCGTCCTCGTTTTCCGAAGAAATCACTCATTCGTTCCCGATAACGTTGTGGGAGGTATTTCATGGCCCAATCCATAACGATTAAACATGAAGCTGAATCAACATGTACAAGAGCAAATTGCTTTCCTTCTTCTTGATTTACTGTTCGGAGCAAATGCGCCTTCCACTCCTGGATAGATGCCAAACAGAGTTTGTAGTCGTGGCTTAACCGCCATCTGTGCTCCTCCGGCATCTCAACACGGTTGATCTCGGATTCAATTTCCTTCAAAACTGTCTCTAATGATTCGCATTGCTCGCAGTCAGTTTCATGTTCGTGCTGACATATGCTTTGCAGGTTGGAGTCACTTGTGTCACCTAGGGCATGTGCAGTGCAGTGATCAGCACAAGTTTCCTCTCTGCCAACATGGGACTTAAACTCAGTCTTAAGGTATCTCTTTGCCTCCTTGATTTTTTGTTCTGCATCCTTTACCCAGGTAGCCTCCGATCCATAGTCTCCAAGCGTCTTAAGCACGTCAGTGACATTGTCTATGGCCTCCGTCCCTTCTGCTGTAGTGTTGTCGAGTCCCTGCAAAGATTTTTGCATTGAGGCACCACACACCTCTATTATTCTGTAGAGTGAACGCTGTCCTGCTGGTTCAAAATTCTGCTCTTTGCAGTAAACTGAGTATTGCTCAATTATTCTTGACGGTATCATAGTCCTTATAACTGCCGGAATGATAATGCTTCCTCCCGTATCGAGCTTAAGCACTTTTGTGCCAAATGCTACGTCCTGCAGCATCTCAGGTCTTGCGATGTAATCGATAAAATGATCAATTTGAACGGGTGAGATTCGGGAACGGAAAATTGGCTCTTGCGGAACAGGCAGACCTTCACCAACTTTGGTAGCATGCTGTCGAGCTTCATCTATTCGCCATTTTGAAAGTGTTGGTATCATGCTCATCAACTGGGACCTGCTAAAATCATTGGCAAAGAGAGAGAGTATCTGTCGTTTTGTTTGCCACGACTCGGCATGGTTATATGACTTGATCAGAACGTCGATTAGCCCAGATTTCGGATCAAAACTTCTACGTCTAGTGGCACCAGCAGAATCCTTATTTACTAATCTTTCCTGTCGAAGAGTGGTCCATAATTCCTCTTCCTGTCCAGGGCTAAGGACCGAAAGTGCTGTGCAGATGCTTTCTTTGGCCTTTCGCAGAGAGTACTTTTGCTGTGTTGTCGATATATCATCCCAAGACGTATTCAAAGTTGACAGAATAGGTGAAATTCTTTCTCCAGATAAAGTGCTAATGGTATTGTTCAGTAGCTGCCTTCTCTGTTGCTGTTCCTCTACTTCGTCGGACCAGATACTGATTTCTTCTTCTGGGATACTTTGTTGGGATGATTGTGATGATGATGAAACCATCTCTTGTTCTGCATTAGACGTTACCAGAACCCCCTGATCTTCATTCTGCTGCGGCAGTTCAAATACATCTTCATCACCAGCCACTTGAGACTGTCAGTGCAATAAAAGGGATATTAATTACATTTCCATAATTTTTCTGTTACGCTGTTACCGAGAATGGAGCCCCAGAAAAGGGAGTTACAGGACTCCTTAACGAGTAAAAACCACTAAAAGTTGCAAACAGACTAAAACCTGAAACCGAATTTTCGATTTGTTGTCATCCAAAAATTTTGCGACCATGGCAACGTGACGTGACGTAACGACTTCTCGCTATTGCATTCAAACCTTTCCCGGTACTAGAGCCTACCCCTCGTCCTTACATTAGAGAGATTTAGAATCACGGCAAACGGCAAACGTCGATTTGCCGCGTCTCTTTTATTGTAGTTTACTAGTCATGATATCTACACAAATAGAAGTTTCAACTGAAAGCGATCTATACAAAACTGATGTACTCACTATACCTTAGTCGCTTTATTTTGTTATAATTTTTGTTTTAATAATTTTTTTAATTGATAGATTTGTTACGTAATAATATGTTAGAGCAAGCATTTATGAAAGTAAAAATGTTCTTCCCTTTCTCCAAAATAAAAATCTTTGTGTCACATTTACACCCTTCCCCCTCCCCCATAAAGGACACTCTCTACAACGCCCCCTCAAAAAGTGGCCGTCGTAGAGTGGTACTGGTCGGACTGCATCAAGCTTGCAGGTCGCTAAAAAACGTTAGGGTGGGGATAGCTAGTCCATCTAACTCCATCTATTTTCAAACTGAAAAAAGAGACATTAACTTTGGCAATGCTATCTATCGCTTTTTCGTTCTCAGTTCCTAGCTTCCCAGCAAATGATATTTTTGTTCCAAATTCCCTTCCCTCCCCCGAGTTTCCCATCCACGTTTCTTTCACGATTTTTCTGTTGTTCTTCTTTTGTTTTCTTTTACAGTCTTGGATAGGTTTTTAAATATTTAAACCTGTTGTTAAGTGTTTCAGATGCCTAGCTTAAATTGCGTGACTAAAGAAAGCAAATACACAACCTGCTGATCGCCTCTTCCTCTTTCAGAGTCTTCTTCATGGCGTAGTCTGTAATGCTCTGTGCGACACTTTACACAAATAGCTAATACAAATGAAATGGATAAAGATTAAAAATGTCACTCTTAATTCAAACCCCAAAAATCGAATTTTATACATAGTTTGTGGGACAGCTAAAATTTAGACATTGAGTTTCAATCTTGTCATCAGTGAAAGTGGAAAAGTACGAGCACTTAAAACATTTTAAGAAAATAGCGCGAGATGAATGATTATTTTTATTTGAAAAAATTTTCCTGTTATAAAATAATCTGAAAAACGTTTACAGTTGTAGTTTATAGTTCCTGTTCAAGTAGGCGTGTCACGCTGTAGCTTCTGTCACGACAACACTTGAAAAGACTTTTTGTGGCAAAAAAAGGCTTTGTTTAGTTTGCGAAGCGCAGACGTATTTCCGGTGGTCGCTTCTCTCCCTCCGTTATTTTTCGGAGGGAGAGAAGCGACGACCGGAAATACGTCTGCGCTTCGCAGGCTAACTTCCGTTCTGAATAAAAGTATCTTGCTTGCTCACCCCATCCTCGGAGACCCAGGGGCAGTCAGTCTGTGCTTCAAAACTTTCTTCGCGCCTTTTCTCCCGACCCGACTGACTGCCCCTGGGTCTCCGAGGATGGCTCACCCTTGTTTGATTTATGGCACATCCAAGGAAATTTACCCCACCCCCCGCGCTTCTGTTGATATAGGGCCTCTTCATATGAGCCCGGTTGACCGGCTGGCTTGGTTGCCGGGATGAATTTTGCCTTGGGTTCATATGAGAAATTTCAGCCCGGTTTCCGAGATGAGAAAAGGTCAAAGATCCTGGGTACGAGTTCTGGCGCCAAATTTGGGAAACAAAGCAACATAGCGAAACACAAACATTTTAACTTTCGGGCCTATCTTGGCATCGGTAACTCTTAAAGCTGTATCACTGCAGTTAAATGGGATGCTTATTATGTGGAAAATACAGCAGGCAATGCAAGACGATGCCATCCGGACCGCCAGAATTCATCCCGCCGTTCATCCCGGTAACCGGGATGATGTGTTCATATGAAAAAATTTCCAGCCCGCTTACCGAGATCTCGGGAACCGAGCCAGCCCGCCCTCTCATATGAACACATTGAAAACTTTTACAAAGGATTTAGAGGTGAGGCGAGATCTCGGAAACCGAGTCAGCCCGGTTAACCGGGCTCATATGAAGAGGCCCATAGTGGCGCCTTAAAATTTGCAACTTGATGCCAGCGCTTTCACTACAATAGTCATACTCGATACGCCTAGAGCCTAGCGCCTTTCGTGATATTTATGGGAAACGTAATTTACCAGGTAAGATCGACAAAAGGATTTTAAAGTAATAAGAGACACTCACCGGACCCAACTGGGACAGCAGCATTGTGTAAAGCAAAGATTTCCTTGGACGTTGCGTAATTGACACGGCGTGGGTCCTTGACCTGCTTGCGTTGACCTTCGTGCAATGGATAGCAACATGTCGAACTTTTACAACCTCTCCAGTCGACTGTCAGGTCTCTTCTGTGTTTAGGACAGATGGTCATGGCTGCTACTCTGTCTTGAGATAAATCGAAGTGTCCTGCTCTGTTCAAGATGAGCTCCTTCTCAGTGATTTCTATTCCTTCGGATCGCGATCCTCGCTTGCTACTCACACCAAGTCCCAGTAACTGTGGTGTTATGTCTTCTTTACAAGCATCCAGCGGCAGAACATTTGTACTAGATCCGTAAGAACTACAAGGTGACTCTTGTGAAGCGAACGAACAGTTCATATTTTAAAGCAAGTCTGGTACAACGAAAGTACGCAAATTTCGGCGAGTCGTAAATGAAACCTGATAACCCAGCGGCGCGCGAGACATACAAATTTATAGATGTTGCTCGATCTCAAATTACGCAGCTACAATTATACGTGTAAGTCGTTTATTAATTTCTTAATTTCATATTTTGGCCAACAAACATTTTCTGCAAAATCCAAGTAAAAAGTATTCTCCTGAAACTTTATATGACTGAAAATTCGTCGCACAGACAATTTAAAAATCGTCCATTCATTTCTTTATAATTAATTCTAATTAATATGTCTGCTTTATAATTTGTATCATACGTGTACGACTGCAACGGTTTCCGCTGTTCCAAAGTAAGGTTGATTTCTTTTCATGGCAGTATCCTTTCCAAATTATTTTTTTCTTATACGGGTGATGAAGTTTTCAGCCGTCTAAAGTTACAATTTAAAGGCCATTACCAAAAAGCAAGGTTACATGCTTTATGCAAAATACCGCAAAATCACGTTCGCGAAAATAGGTTTCCTCTGAAAAGAGTTTCTTGTACCAATCAATACTTTTTTTCTTTTGACTTAGAAGGGTATAGACTATTGTAAAATGGAATTATTTAACAAATAAACCGCCGCACTTTCAAGAAAATGGGCTTAGAAAATCGCCGAAATTCGCTGTCCTGTTGCAGTCACGCAACATACCCGGATTAAAACCCTTGGGCAAAATTACCGTTACACTAAAAACTTGATTTTATGCATCCAAAACGTTTATTTTAAGGTACTTTAGCTTCAGAAAAAAATCTGTGCACTAATTCCTTAAGGAAAAATTGTTTTAGACCCGAGAAATTGCCATTGTTTTTGGTGGTTTTTAGGGCTTCCCTTGGCCAAAAACAAGGGGGGTGGTCAATCTCGAGAGTGAAAAGCCGGGAAATCTTGTTAATGTCACCAAAGTTAATCTTATCAGCTTGGTTCTTAATGCTGAAAAAATAAAGGAAATCGGCTGACCCCAATCTTTTGGCACCGCCCGGTTTTCTCTGACAATGACTCTTAACGTCGTACTCTCGCACTGACTTGAAAGACCTGGTAAGCTTAATTTTCACCAGTCTTTTAATGCTGTCGGCCGGGAAACATTCCGACACCATAAAACTTAAGCATGGATAAGTTCATACTGAGAAGATTTGTTATCTTATTGTTTAAGACGCTTTTCCCCGATCAAATTTAAATCTGGACCCAGAAATGTCAGTATCGGTTTGAAATAAAAGGATTGATCTTTGATTGCAAGTTAAGTATTCTATTTTATGCATGAATAATGTTGTTTTGTTGTGCTTTTTATTTATAAATCCAGGCTTCTGTCTTCAGTTTTGCCAGTCGATCCCGTGACACACATTGTGACAAACATGTCTTTTTTGTTATAATCTGCATTTATTGCCAGGCTTGAAAGCTGTAACTTCAAGCTCCCTAAGATATATTTGGCGACTATATGTGATTCTCAAGATATGATGCTGAAGCGAAAATCAAAATCAGTCTCGCTGGGCATGCCAATTTCTTGCCTGTCATGCCGGGCATGCCAAACCAAGTGGCTTCACCATCGGCATGCCCGGCATGCCAAACCAGAGGAGCAAAAACTGGGAATGAATTATCAACCCGGCGAGAGATCTGGGACCTAAAGTTGGCTGGGTCAATTTTGGGCTGCGAGGGCATGAACCCATTTTTTCCATGCCTATGAGATGTTATTTCTAAGTACCAATGTTCCCTTGAATTTTGTCATGCCTAAATATATAGAATTTTCCCTCTCTCATTAATCCTCAGACTGGATGCGATTTTTACACTCGCTAGGCATGTTCAAATGAAAATCATGCCCATACCCTTATTCAAAACAAAATGCTATCAAATTTTAGTTTCCAAGCCGTTGCTAGGCAACGCTTTGTTAATCGCGATCGTGTGCAAAAACGCTAATCAAAGAATGAGGACTCCAAGTAATTACTTCATCTTTAACATGGCCTGTGCTGATGTTTTCCTCACTGAGTCTCTTGAAACGCGGTAAGTCGTGTTAAGCTTCAAAGCGAAGTGAAAAAACTCCTCGGTGCCTCGTGAAGGAAAAAATCTTAATTATTGGTTAATTTTATATGTGGAAGCTTCGAAATGCCTGGCCCTTCCATCGAATCTGTGAACAGTACAAGCACCTCAAATGTGCCCGGAGATTGGTCACAAGAAGGCGACTTTGTAAATGGGATAAAAATAACTGCTTTCGTTTTTCTCGCGTTGTCGTCTATGGTGGACAACGCTTTGTTAATTGCGGTCTTTAATATGGCCTTTGCTAATGTTTTGCTCACTGTATACGCCTTTCCAGTCAGCAGTGTCAACCCCGGTACTGCATATAGCCACCAGTGGCTTATCACGGGCGAACTGCTTTGCCTTTTTATCACAGTTTATTGGTCAAATGGCAGTCTTAGTGTCCACTGCATGGAAGTTTGCTTGTGATTGCCTTTGATCGTTTTTTTCCTGGTCTTTTATCCACTCAAGAGAATAGTAACTCTTCGTATAGCCCGGTTTCCGATCGAGTGTGTTCACAGTGCCGTTATTCAAAATGACCACTTAAGTCGAATTCAAGCCGGACTTCCATGTTTGTACCTTCAATTTTGGAATCATTGGCTTAACATTTATATATTATTCTGCTTCTCTGAAGCATTATTACTGCCTATTATTGCTATTTAGGCACATTCCAGTCCATAAAATTGATTGCTACTAGTCTTGGAAGACAGCTGTGTGAGCCAACACAAGCCATGTCTTTTACTCAACAGTAACTGCAGGGTGCGACTCCATGAGCTACTTCTGTGGAATTTGAAACCAGGAAACCTTAGGACGGATATCTTTGACGGTTATTTATTCTTTTCCAATTTTGACAATTGACGTTTAACGAAGTGGAAATCAAAGAATGTATTAGCCATTTCTAAGTAAATATTAACATAAAACATGCGAATCGGCTTCTTTTTCACTTTACAAACCTGTTTCGTTCTCACGAAATTGAAGATTTTTTTAATGTGAAAAAGGCTAATTGGAAATTAATGACTTTCTTTAACTTCTGTGTAAATTAACTGATTAACTATTGCGTTTTGGAGGTTATCTTATGTCCGGTTCAGACGCCGAACTTTTCATGAGCCGAACCTAATACATTGAATTAAGTACATGAAAAGTTCGGCGTCTGAATCAGTTAGGAAAGCCTGTTCAATTTGGAGCTGCTCAGCCGTTCTTCCCGCCTAGTCCGGACGGGAATTTCGGCTTTGGGGCGACTTTGGAACGGAACTTTTCATGTACCGAACCCTTATAACCAATTTTACAAGCAAATTGAACGAAATGAGGATTTTCTCTATTTGAATTTTGTTCGGCTGGAAATAAGATCGGCATCTGAATCAATTTCCTTTGGCCTTTCACTGTATACTTAATAATTTCAGATATAAGCAAGTTGTAAGGAATAGAAATGTCTAGAAGAATTTTGTTTGAAATTACACGGTGACTAGTTTTTTCCCAGTTTAGAGTTTCGTTCAGGAGCCAGAAGTCCATGAAGAACAGCTGAAATAGTGAGATTTGAAAAACAGAAGAACCCCTTAGCTCAAACGGGAAACGCAAACCAGTTTGAGTTAGCGGGGGTTCGAGTTATCGGGATCGATTTTATATACAATTTTCATGTTAATAATTGATAGTCACTAGTTTCTCAGCACCTCAGTGTATAAGACAATACAAATTTAACTTATTTCATTATAAATGGTATAATGATAATACTTTTTTATGATAAAACATGATCTGTTCTTTACACCATTTAAAACAGAATTGCTGTAGTGTTATTTTTTACTGTTTTACTGATTATTATATACAACAAGAAGATCAAAACTGTTTCGCTGGTACGTGCGAAAGTTCGTGACATTCCATACACACGTGCTCGTTGAAGCCCTTACTATTTAGTATTAATTCATAAATCGTACCTTTCAGTAAAGAGAAATTGTGGTTAATTCAAAGACATGAGTTGTAGCTTGCAAGAGTAGATTCGCCGTGGAAAAGAGTGGAGAGTGGATTACAATTAAGAGTGGATTTGAGAGGACTCAATGGATCGAACATTCGTTGCCGCGGGACACATCATACCGGGTACCTATCGAGGAACATTGATCTGACGTTCGTTGTATTATATTTTATTTATGCTTTCTCGTAGTGATATTTGTACTTTAGTTCTACTTTAGGTTTCGAAGGCGTTGTAATGCTTCTTTGAGCACAGTACTGAACGTAGTGGATTTCAGCTAGCGAAACATTCGAAACCCGAAGCGTGACATTGGTGATGGCTGATCAAGACGCCAAAAACCAGAGACGAGCGGCGAAAGGACGATTTACAAGAAAACTCGCTGAGTTAACGAGGTCAATCGAGGAGGACAAAGGATCAGAAATAGTGAGAGTGAACTTCGAGGAGCTGAACGAGGCATAGAGAAATGTGAAAGCCAAGCATGATATGTACACAACATTTTTAAAGGATAGCGACAAAGATGTAGTTCCTGCTCTCAGGAAAGTTGAGGAAGCGTTAGAAGCTTCGTTAGCTGGTTGCAAAGTGGCGAATGACAAATATTTGGAATATTTGAGCAGAGAAGCGGCCTCGAAGGAGGTGGGATGGATTTTGGTCGTGCAGAAACGATACAATCAATTGAATCAGTCATTGCCAATCAGACAAAGGTAGAAACGGGCGTCCACAATCTCGAAGTGAAAACTACTAACCTTCGCCTTGAAAAAATGAAGATGCCCCGGTCTAGCGGAGAGCTGAGAGAGTACCCGAGATTTAGAAAAGACTTTAAAGTTCAAGTTATGCCAAGTTTAAACAACAGCACTGCGCCTTACACTTTGCGTTCCTGCCCCTGCGAGGGGCCACTGGCGGTCGTGAGGGGGGTCGACGATGACATCGATGAAATGTGGCGACGCTTGGACGAGAAGTATGGTCATCCAGCCAAGATAACAGATGTGATTATTATTATAATATCATGGGTGACAAATTACTCCTTAATTTTGGCGCGAAATTTCAGCGTTAATTTATAATTTCACATGTGAAATTACAAAATTGCCATGGCAACCGTTCCGACGCAGCCAAAATGGCGTCCAGGTTTGAAGATGTTACAGATTCTGATGTGACGGCATTAAAAGACGCTGCCGAAAACTTGAACACCCGTAAAAGCACAGTTAACTGGTTGAGAGTTTTTGAGAACTGGTGTGATGAAAATGCCCTCGACAAAAGCGCTGAGAAGCTTCCTCCTGAACAGCTGGATAAAGTTCTTGAGCGGTTTTATGCCTCTGTCCGTAAACAAGACGGAACCGACTACGAACCTGGCTCCTTCAAAAGTAATGCAAGCAGCACTTGACCGTCACCTGAAGGAGAAAGGGTACTCTTTGTCAATTATAAAGGACAGAGAATTTTTGAGTTCTCGAGAAGTGCTAGAGGGAAAGGCGCGTAAGCTGCGAAACGAAGGTAAAGAAAAATTGCCAAATAAGTCACGAAGCCTAACAAGAGAGGAAGAAGAAGTGCTGTGGGAATGCGGACAGCTTGGAAATTCATCTCCAAGGTCCCTCCTTTACACAATATGGTGGCTCCTGTCACAGTATCTTGGTTTACGTGGCTGCCAAGAACACTACACAATGAATGTGGAGGGTTTCACTCTTAATAAAAACGACAACGGCAACGAGTTCATAACATTCGCAGAAGGCCCCACAAAAACACGGCAAGGAGGATTACGACTTCAACCAAGGTCTGTACTACCTAAAATGTTCGCAACTGGTGACTCACGATGCCCTGTCGCACTTTTTAAGAGTTACCTGGCCAAAAGGCCTGAAGATTTAAAGTTATCTGGCCCTTTTTACTTGTCGTGCATTGACAACCCCACCAAAACAGATGTCTGGTACAAGAAAAGCCGAATGGGTAAAAATGCTATCTGTAGAATCATGGCAACTATGAAAGAAAACTCACCCTTACAGGAGATGTGTCCAGACAAAAGATTGTCTAACCACTCGGTCCGGAAAACTGTGGTGAGGAAGCTAAAAGCCAGTGGAGTCCCAAAATCCGAAATAATCACAATAACTGGTCATCGACAAGAACAGAGCGTGGAAGCATATGACTCCGGGAACGAAGAAGAGCAGCGTCAACTATCTAAAATCATTGATGGCAAAGAACCCCAGTTCAACCAGACAACCAGCCGAGTTCCTCTTCAGCCGCTTATTCAGTCAAGTGCAGCGATTAGCAGTGGCCATGTATATAATTTCCACAATTGTAATGTGGTGATAAACCAAGGACAGGCTACGCGTCATCTTCAATGCCATCTTCTAACACCGTGCCGTAAGCTTCAATAATTTTGTCCACATTGATTTCCAGCTATTCGAGTGACTTAACGTTCTTTTGCCTATATTATAACTTGGCCTGTTTGCTGTTTGTTATCAACAGTCTGAAAACATTTTCAAACACTGACATTAACTGGCATTTGACCCGGGCGGCGTTTTCAAGTTCATTTATGAATTTTGGCCAATCATGAACAAAGAAGGGAGACGTCGGTTGATTTAACTTTGAAACATTTGATGAAAAACAAAAATGAAAAACAAGAACAGTTTAAAGGGCTTTTCCAAGTTGTCTGTACATTCTTAAAATTAAAACTTTCCGCACGGTACGCTTAATTAACCTTTTTTTAAGCTTGGAATCCTTAGACTTTTTCAATACAATAAACAATTAAAAAAATCGCTTCTTGTGCACGTAATTTGTCACCCAAAATATTAATAGGTAAAAAGGATCGGGGAACTATTAGGATTTGGACAAAACGCGCGTGAAATTATTCCCTAATTTCACTTGTCTACATTTGATTGCACATACGCATACAACGAGTAAAAGCCATCAAAGAGGGAGAAGATCATGAGAGACTCGTCGAGTTTGTCGAAATTATTCAAAGGGGTTATCGAGACTTGTTGAGGCTCGTATTGGAGAAAGAGATAACAACCACAAGCTCCGTAAGCATAATTGAGAAAAGGCTACCAGCTGATAATAGAAGAGAGTGGGCGAGGGTCGTCAGCTCAGACCCGCGTAGCGTTGATAAGAAAAACTAATTTCCAGGCCTCCACAAGTTTCTGCTCAACCAGAAAAGGGCAATCAAATATGATTTATCAGATCTGCGAGCGTCCGGAAGTCTCGGAAGTCAAGCGGGCCAACAGTCTCTTCATTGTGCTGATGCAGTGTGGCTGAAGAACTTAAAGAAAACAAGCAGCAGACTTTTGAAAGCAAGAGCAACAGTGCGTGCCTGTTTCACAATAGTGCCAGCCACGGAATCCATGAATGCCAATAATACCTATCCAAAATTCGTGGTGAGCGAATGGACATGTTTAAAGAAGGGGGTGCATGCTGGTCCTGTTTGAAGATTGGGCATGGTCTACGTGATTGAAGAAGCAGGAAAGCTCGTGGTGAGAATGGTTGCACAAGAACGCATAACAGAACATTACACGAGGAAAATAGGGAAGCCAGCGTTTCTGTAACAGCAAGTTCTTGCGGTGATCTTTTGAGCGACACATGTCTTCTTCTACTTCAAAGAGTTCGAACAGGAAAAGGCTGGCCCAACGTTATGTGGGACAATGCAGCATCATTAAGTTTCATCACCAACAGCAAGGCCAAAGCGGAAATGTTACACGGCACGAAAGTAGAAATGTCTATCGTCAAAGTTGGACGCACTAGTGAAACAATTTTGTCTAACAGGTACCTTCTCCCGCTGATCGACTCTCAGGGGCAAGTCGTACCGTGCGAAGTTTATAGTATTGATGTAATAACGGGGGACATTCAAAGTGTGAGCGTCAGTAACGTAGTTCATCTTTTTAAGGACACGTGGAGTTAAAGGATGCAAATCACGCGATGCAGAATGCCCTCGTGCACCACGTAGCCTAAGTAAAGATTGAAGACTACAATATCGAGAACCTGGGGGTGGAATTTACGCCTCGCAGTGGGGGTTGTAAATGTGGAAAATGTCCGCTTGGCGTGAAGAATTACAGTCCAGAGGAAGAGAAGGAGCTTGAGTTGATTGAGAGAAATCTGCACTTCAATAACCTTTAACATAGATGGATGACTCCGTATCCATGGATAAGAGACCCGGCTGTCTTCCTGAGAATAGAAAGGCCGCATTTGGAATGCTATTGTCTACAGAAAAGAGATCTGCCAAGAATAATGACCACGCAAGAGTATTTCAAGAGCAGATACAATATATGATAGACAGGGGCGTTTCCCGAGAGCTAACGAAGAGCGAATTAGAGGCCTATGATGGGCCCATCCATTATGTTTTGCATAATGAAGTTATACGTCCGGATTCAAAGTCCACGCCAGTACGAATAGTCTTTAACATCAGCACCAAATATATGGGTCACGTGTTAAATGAATATTGGGCCAAGGGATCGGACCTTCTGAACAGCCTTCTGGGTGTGCTGATAAGGTTTGGAGAGAATGAGGTGGCGTTAATTGGCGATATAAAGAAAATGTACCATTCCGTGGGAACCACCCAGCGCGAACAGCACACGCATCGGTTTCTATGGAGAGACATGGACGCCAGGAAAGAACCAGACACTTACGTCATACAGAGAGTCTCAGTTGGCGATAGACCGTCGGGAACCATTGCAACAGTAGCATTGAGAAAAACGGCCGAATTGGGGCAAAAAAAGTACCCTCAAGAGGCCAAAATCATTGGAGACAACACCTACATGGACGGCATCATTGAGAGTGTTGGTGACAGGAGAGAGCCGAAAGTGTAATACGGAACATAGAGAAGCAGGTCGACATAGGGTAGACTGTTCACAGTCCTCTATTTTTCCGTAAGATCGTCGGAATCGAGCGCTTTGCGTTACGGGCTGCCATCTTGCATGAGTGTCAAAACTACTTAGGGGGCGGGGGGCGGTTTGGGAGGAAGAGAGAAAAATAGAGGGACTGTAATAACACCACTGCAGCTCGCGTTCAGGAGGCGTGACAAGAATTTCAAGCCTTTTACCATTCATTGATTAAGAAACGCGTGTTTACAAATATCTCCTTTCGAAACAGTGATTTTATAATGTTTCTGGGCCATTCCTCCAAATAATATCGGCAAACATGCACAAGACAAACATTTTGCTAATCGAAGCGCTAAGCATGTTCGTTTCACTACAGATTAAAACTGTTAAACCTCCCGATAAAAAGCCAGGCATTTCTAACAGGCCGTCTTTTTTGTATCGGTGTAGCGTTAATGATTCGTTTGGCAGAAACTGCGTTACAACATTCCCCTGGCCGGGCTGCTTCAAAAGCATGTTGGCCTAAGTGATTCATCCGCAAAATACCAAAACTCCTTCGTGTGTTTGCTCAAGATGTGCTTTCATCTTCATCTTCATCTTCATCTTCATCATCTTTATTTAAAAACACGGTAAATACATCAGGCATTAACAATTTAATATAAAGCTACAACTTAAATACGAAACTATGTATACAGATTAATCTTCTATAATTTAAAATATTGCTAACTATTAAGGAAAAGTAAACTAAATTAAAGCCTGTTTTACATGAATGCCGTGTCGGAATTAATTAAGAATCGTCGGAAATTAGTCAGAGATGTTGCTTGCCTAGCAGCTGAGGGTAGACTTTTCGAGAGGAATGCACCACTATAGGCAAAGCTATTTTTGTAATGGTTAGTACGTGGCAATGGTATTTCAAGCTTATTATCAGAATCGCGCAAATTGTAAGAAGTAATCACATCACTCCGTTGAATGAATTTCGAGGACAAATAATTTGGTGCGAGGCCGTTTAAGGACTTGTAGACCATCTCAGCCTTTAGTTTTTGACGTCGAGTTTCTAAATTGTCCCAGCCTAATTCTTTAAGCAGTTGGTTGGCGTCAGCATCATAACTAGAATGGGTAAGGACGCGGACAGCACGATTTTGAAGTCTCTGTAATTTGTCAGATAATGCTTTGGCACAGTTACCCCAAACAATACTACAATAGTCGAAGTGTGATTGAACTAACTCATGATAGATATTATGTAGAGTTGCAGGAGGAACACAGCGACTTATTCGTTTAATAGATCCAATACCAAAAGAGATTTTTTTAGATATAGCGTTGATATGATTACTCCATGTTAGATTTTCATCAATTAATACACCAAGAGACTTGGTAAAATCGACTCTGTTTAATTGTGTGCCATTAATTTCTAAGTCTGGGAGAACGGATAGACTATTCAATTTTTGTC
>CALNXK010000435.1:170000-197399 GCA_942486035.1 Porites lobata
GAGCTCAAGAAAGTTGTGGCATATTGGGATTGCAATGAGCTGGCCGTGTTCAGTGCGACAAAGGGAATGGAATGGAAATTTCTTCCGGCCCACGCGCCTTGGCAGAACGGGACCTCAGAGGCTCTTGCATTGTGAAGTCTGTGAAGAAGGCAATTACGGTAGTGGTCGGTGAAAGTGTGATGACCTTCTCTGAGTTGCAAACAGTCTGCTATGAGGCAGCAAACCTGGTTAACAAAAGGCCAGTTGGTAGGCATCCAACGTCACCCGAAGACGGGACTTACCTGTGCCCTAACGACCTCCTTTTAGGCTGATCCACCTTAAGTGTCCCTAGTGGCCCCTTTAGAGAGACAAGAAACCCAAATCACAGCTTTGAGTTCTTTCAGCAGATTGTAGACGCTTTCTGGAGAAAGTGGATTAGAGATTTCTTACCAAGTCTGATTGTACCGCAGAAGTGGCACACAAATAAGCGCAACGTGAAGGTAGGTGTTTGTAGTACTGATCCAAGATTCAAATCAGGTGCGAGGTAACTGGAATCTCGGTAAAGTGTCCAAGGTTTACCCTAGAGATGATGCCAGAGTAAGGAAAGTGGACGTGGAATATAAGAACCCCAGACCAGGTGAACCCGTCGACAAGTACGAAGGCAGGGGCTACGTCACCACACAGAGAGCTGTGCACGAATTAATCGTGTTAGTTCCAGTGAACGACACCGAGGGAATATCGCAGTGAGCAGTAAGTAGGAATATCTGTTCTCCGAGCGCAGAAGAGAGAGCAAGTATAAGACTGCGACGACATAAGCTTCCCCAAGGGTTTTGTGGGAGGATTGTTTCGCTGATACGTGCGAAAGTTCGTGATATTCCATGTGCACGTGCTCGTTGAAGCTCTTAATATTTAGTATTCATTAATCGTACCCTTCAGTAAAGCGAAATTGTGATTAATTCAAAGATATGAGTTGTAACTTGCAAGAGTTGATTCGTTGTGGAAAAGAGTGGAGAGTGGATTACAAGAGTGAATTTGAGAGGACTCAATGGATCGAACATTCGCGGCTGCTGGACACATGCTACCGGGTACCTATCGAGGAATATTGATCTGACGTCCATTGTATTATATTTTATTTATGCGTTCTCGTAGTGATATTTGCACTTTAATTCTACTTTAGGTTTCGAAGGCGCTGTAATGCATCTTTGAGAACGGTACTGAACGCAGTGGATTGTAGCTAGCGAAACAAAAGCTAATGGGTTGCGCCTTCCGAATGGAGTTACAAGAACCAGAATTGAGTTATTTGAATAAATGTTAGTGAAATTTTTGATCAAGGGAGAAGAATTTTAGTTTAATTTAGGGAGGAATGCAAGTGTTCCGATTTCAAGCTAACCGAGAAAAAAAATGATTGAAAAGTGAGGTGAAATCCAAAGAAAATGGAACTTAGCTCTAGCTAGTTAGCGGGGACTTGGCGATATTCGAGCTAAGTTCGAGTTATCGGGGTTCTTCTGTACATTGAAACTTTTTGATAGTTAATATTAATCTAATTTTTGACGGTTGACGTTAAAAAATAACTCTTTTCGATGGCTGACGGTTAAATTTTACGCGGTTTGACGGCTGTCAGTTAACCCCATTGAGACCCACGGATAGGTCCGAGTCAGCAGGACTGCAAATGAAACAGGAGCCTTTATCAACAGCGTATATCAGTCTAAAGAAGGTTGTTTTTACTTACAGCTATGAGCTGCGCCAAACCTCGTTTTGCCACCAAAACGCAAAAGCGAATCTCTTCCGCAAACGTCAGATAGTCGCCTTCACCACATTAAGCCTTGGAACCGTAGAAACTTCTCAAGATTACCATCACCTGTCGGCCATGGATGGAAATGGCACAGGAAGATTATCTTCTAACCGTTCTGATGTCCTAGGGGCTGAACTTACCAGTTGGTAATGCAATAAATCTGAGTGTCGAGCCAATTGCTCTTGCAAAGACGCAGCGTTAGCAGTCAATTAGGCCAGCTGCCTCTGCATGGGGGAAGATGAATGTGTCAAATGACACGCAGGAGGAGCATTTGTTTTTTCTTTTTTCTTTCTTACAAAAAATATATATGTTGTGCTCAGAGGCGATCTCTAAGATAAAAATGTAGTGTAAGAAATTGGATAATGCATTTCTAGCATTCTGATTGGTTCACTCAATCTCGGTTATCAGCTCATATACCGTAGTTTGACCGTATATTGAAAACAACAAAATTTCTCTCGCACAAAGCGGCGGAAAAAAGTACTGACGAAACAACAGAAAAAAAAAAAAAAACAGAAAATGCCATACCGGCAGCGACCGAAAGGCCACAAACTTTGGTTTGAAATTATTTAATGGTACTCCGGAGTTTCCTTACAAATTTAAAGAACTTATAAGCTTAATTCTTCCGTACGGCGAGCTGATTATGTAACAACAACAACAAAGTTTACCCTAAATATTTTCAGAACGGCTTGCAAGTCCACGCAGGAGTAAGGTTTTAAAACCATTAGCAGGCTTTTTTGCGTGTTTGAAGAGCTTTTACACCTCTTAATACTTGTGAATCCTACAACGAGCGGCTTTCCATTGAACAACAACAACAACAAAAAATTGATAAATGAAGCTGGGTCTTTGTGCAGCTCCGATTCCGTGGAGGAAGAAAACGAATTTGAAGAGCAATCAGGTCGACCTATCTAGCGTCAAATTCCACAGTCACAGCGAGGGAAAACGAAAACAGTACTTTTCGAGAATAATTTAAGTACAGCGTCCTTCCCTTTGAGATTTTTCATTCAATCAAGTTCGCAAACGGCGCACATGTCACGTGATTTTCCCTTGGTTTACTGGAAGTTACATTAATATCCGGTCGTTTTGAAATATTTAAATCAAAATTTACTAAAATTCTGTTGTAATAACCAGACATTTGGAGTTTAAAACAAAAATTAATAAAATAATTATTCCATTCGCGCTTGTTGGATATGAGATAGTTATAGCCAACTCATATCCAACGCGTGCTCATGGAATAATTGTCAAATATCGATCCCACCTAGTTTCAGTGATATCGTGAAAAATTTGGCTTGAAAGGTGGCTATTATATATCTTCCTTTAATGTCCTACCAGCAGCTCCATTCACTTTCAGCCTCGCTTTCATGTTAAATTTATTTTCCCTTTTGTCGACTTTTAAAAACATAGCTGTAACTCAAGACGTATACCACAATTCGAAACGACCTACTACCTAGCCAAAAAGAGGGTGCTTTAATCTATCAAAATTCATCGTCAAACCTTTTCTTTCCCCTGAGTTGAGTAAAACGGGCTAGCATGAAACTTGAAATACAATGGAACCTCACGAATTTAACGAACCTCTAGATAACATAACCATTATTTAAAGAGCTTCGTCGACTTGCGTTTAGGTATGCCTTGGTTGCGGTGACAAGGAATTGCCAAAATGGCAAGAAAATCGTCTGACTGGCGATTTTTTGCTTCTTTGGTAAATTTGGTAAAATCAGCAACCGGCTTTGGACTTAAGTGATTATTAACATGAGAAACTGAACTGCCAGAAAATCGCAAGTGACGCGAAAAATCGTCAGACTTGTTCGCAAATTTTGTAAAATCCGCTAGTGTCTTTGGACTTTGGTGATCATTAAAATGACAAAGAACTACGAAAATACGCAAGTAATGAGAAAAATCGTCAGACTTGTGATTTTTTTGCGAAAAATCGCAACTTTTGCAGCTGTGTTCAGACCTGGACATAAGTGTACAGACGACTAAAGGGACACCATCATTTTGACTTAGTGCTCGCACCAGTGTGGTTACTGTGTGAATCTCAAGTCATTTAATAGTCTATCTTGATTAAGAAAACTACGTAAAACATAAAACGAAAGGTACAAAATAACGCAAGCATAATATTCCAAATATTACTAAACAGCATGTTTTAAAAAAACATAACGGGTTTATATTTTGCAAATTAGACGAGGAGAAATGGTAAGAAGAAATAAATCCAAGAATTAATTTTTTTGTTTTAAAAATCAGTATATATCAACTAAGGTATTTCAAGTTTTGTACTGTAACTTACAGGGCTCAATATTAAATTGTCAAATTGAAATATATTACTTTATTTATTGCCTGGCTTATGAAAAAAGAATCCGTCCTGGCTTAATCAGTGTAACAGTTATTGACGTCAAGATTGAAGCTGAATACGATGCCACAGTTTTTAGGTTGTTTCGTAAAATGTTTCTACTTCGTCTGGAGTAAACGAATAAGTGCCTGCCAGAAATGTCTGAGTGAAGGTGCTTCCATAGCTGTACCCACTTGGTGGGCTGTAAGTATAGCCAAGGTTGGTATAGGAACTGCTACTGGATGACGCGTAGTTGACAATGTAAATGTCAAGGCCTCCTCCGAAAGTAGGTCCATAAGACGAGCCGTCGTATATGGAATCTCTGCTATAACTATACTGCCCTGTCTGAGGCAGTTTCACAGGCGCCCAACCTGGCTTGTTAACCAGCGAGAAAAGAAATGCCTGGGAATCATATCGCCACCCGTAGCAAGCTGTTGGGAAAATAAGAAATGAAAAGGATGATCCGATGCACAGACTTCGTAAAAAATTCAAATTTATAATGAGACAAGAAAATATACTGGATACTACTAGTAATAGTTAACTCCCTTTTATGTAGCAAAGATATCAGTCTCGTGAAAAGTGTGTTTTTAATACTAAGTTTATTCTTACTTGAGTATTCACTTTTGAAGGAATAAAGTGGTACTTATTTGAAAAGCTAAACGCAAAAAATATTGAAAAGAGAGATAAATTGCAGAATAAAATTCAATTGTCGGCACCCCGATACAAAGGCTTGAATTTTTCAGTTGTTGTTCACTACAGCCGAGTGGAGCCTCGATATAACGAACCTCTGTATGACGAATTCCTTGATGTAACTAACCACTTTCTTTACCCAAGTTATAGTAAAATATATGGAAAAGAATCTCGATAAAACGAAACCTCGTTATATAGCAAACAAATCTGTTGGTCTCTTGATCCTTCGTTATGCCGAGGTTCCACTGTTGGTTAATTGTATCTCAGTCTGTGTTTCTTTTTTGAATACACCGATTCATACTGAAGCTTTTCACTAATAAGCCATTATCATTATCATCATCATCATCATCATCATCATCATCATCATCATCATCATCATCATCATAAAGAGTTACAGCTCAATTCTTAAAGGGCCCTTTAAAAATGATTACGATATAGAACCAAAATGAAAAAGGATAAAATTACTTACAATATACAACTACAATAAAAACTCGAAAAAGATACGATAAGATTCTAAAAGAAAAAGAT
Organism: Porites lobata; assembly: GCA_942486035.1. Classification (NCBI taxonomy): domain Eukaryota; kingdom Metazoa; phylum Cnidaria; class Anthozoa; order Scleractinia; family Poritidae; genus Porites; species Porites lobata. The sequence continues at coordinate 175,313 of CALNXK010000435.1, forward strand.
ACAAAATGTATTGAAAAGATATAACATGAATTTACATCAATCTCCTTTAAGTAACTGACTACAGCATTTAAGGCATAAAATAGTCGAAAAAAGAACATTTAAAATCTTGGTAGTGCCTGGGCATCGACTGGACTGTCTGTGCGCTAAAATAAAATGAAGTGACTGTGCGTCTTACAATAGGTGAGGTGAAAACAGGAAACGTAAGATTCCATGCAATTATTCAGGTTGATATCAGTATACGTAGCTTTGATCAAAATGCTCTCTCAGCTTATTTTTTTGTGTAAACTACAACAGAAAAAGACTTGATTACTAAGTGGTAATTTTCCCCCATCTAACTTGCACTTTTTACATACAGTTTTCATTTTAGTTTTAAGAGCCGGAAAGGGAGCCTTAGGAGCTTAATAAGATCAATTCACAGTCGCGTTCTACGAGTCATTTTAACTGATTTTTTAAACTACAACGGCACTTGAGCGGAATACTTTGCTGAACAACTCTGAAAAGAAAATACGTCCGCACAGAATTTAATATTGTCAGCGAATTCGCAGCACGAATACGACTTAAAACGTCTCAATTTTAGTTTTATGGGTACGTGAACACAAGACAACGATTTTCTTTTTTTAATTTTTGGTAGAGACGTTTCGAATTTAAACCCAGAATAATTCACCTCCATTTGGCGAATTGGCCGAAATGGAATAAGGGCGATAAAGTTGTGTGAATGCCCTTTTTAGTCCTCTTTGTGGTAATAACATTTTCTACTTCAAATACTTCCTGAGACAATTTTGCATGCTAATAATGTCCAGTTTTAGAAAAACCAAACCACTTACCCCATGAGAGGCTGGTGTAGCCTCCAAATATGTATTTGCCGCCGACTCTTATGATTGTTACAGTTGGTCCTTTGTTGTCACAACGGCTATGAAAAGTACTAGAAGCCCAGCCGTCCACGGACGCCCGCCATCAACGCTTCCATCGTGAAGATTTGCTCTGAGCAACTGGTTTGAGCCAGGTGCTTAAATATTGCAAGTAGTTAGCATCATTCCCCACGATAGTAGACTGTTTCAAACCCCCTACAAAAGTTAGAGACAAAGTTATCACCAATTTATTTACTTAGGTTCACCAATTCTTGGCAGGGTCACCGCAACAGCGCGCGGCGATTATTACCGAGGACACATAACAGTCCCGCCCACCATGGGAGATAGACATGCGTCCCCTACTCTTTACGAACAGAGCATGAGTTGTTTTAAACGGTTAGGAGACGGGGCCTACGGTTTATCGTCCTTGTCTGAGAAGACTAAAAAGTTTAACCATTTGCAGACGTCTTTTCAAAGGAAACCATTTATCCTCTCAGTCAGTGATTTAAAGACCCTGAGTTGGTGGCCTCGAACGGACCCGGAAATTTAAAAAACTCTTTTTCAATGCGAATCGGATTCTTACCTTGCGAGGCAAAATTGTCAATTTCGAATGACCTACCTCACAACAAGAGTCTAAAACTAGGGGTAATGATAAGGCTGAATTTGTAGCCTGCATTGCAGGCGCTTGGAAGTAGTGGGCACAAGAAAAAACGGGCGTGCGAGCGTGTCTCCCTTAATCGCGCGCCCGTTCTCTCTTTCGCCCACAAAGCGTGTCGTTTAGAATGGGAGTATGGGAAATCATAAAAAGACACTCCAAAATATAGACATTGCATGTAAGCAGTAGAAGCTACTGAATGATGGCCATTGAAAACATTAGAACGGCTCCGCAATAAAAGAGCGTGATACTAGCACTAACACTAGCAGGATTACTACAAATCAACTTGCTGTTAACCATTAACACGTAGTGCTGCAATTTTATATCTGATCATACTTGCGTAATTGATAAGCTCGCACTCAAAGCCGCCTCCAAAGTAGCCTTGATCACAAGAGCAATTAAATGAACCACGATAATTTGTGCAGCTGGCGACCTGATGGCAGTAATACTTGTCCCTACTGCATTCATTGAGATCTGTTGAAGATGAAAAAAAAAAAACTATATATTTATCACGATTAACACACTAAAATGCTTTTTGTTAAGTAGACTTTCTTCTATCTTATGCATTCCTAAACTTATACATCACATCTTACCTTTCTTACAAGTAAACTGATGACAGTCACTGCATTTCACGTCATTCCATTCATATTTATATTCAACACCAAGCGTATGCACACAGTCTTCATCCCGAAAATTGTTCGGTTGGTTTTTAGCCCAAGCTGTAAAGTTCCCAATACCACGATCTGCCCAAGTAAAGGAGCCCTCAGTAAAAATATCATTCAATCCCAGCCAGGATTTTGCTCCATTGTGTAGATGCTGTAAAAACACATTTTCTTCGTTATTTTGGACATCAACAAGAACCGAGTTTTCTTGTCGGCATTTATCCAGTGCTATGGTCCAATTTTGACAAGTCTTACTTGTGAAATAGCAAAAGCCGTTGAAATAGTTCCAGCCAGGTTCACAGATGTCTGCGAAATACAGATAAACGTAAGTGTCAAAAATATGTACATTCAAATAAACTGCCGGATTTATAAATCCTTAGCAGCATCTCACTCGCAGTACTGTTAGGACCGTGATGAGAAAATGTTTTCTAAAGCTTAATGGTTTCAAGGTACTAGTAAGATATTATTGGACAAAAGACTAGCGACAGGGATATACCACTCGCATAGAGATAAAATATATCGAACTTTTATGTACAGATTGTACTATTTTAAAGAAAAACAAAATTCAAACGATTGTTTTAAGCATGGTGCTTTTAATTTCTAGCAAGTTCTTTTATCCTCGTTATTTATTCTTTAAGAAAACTTTTAATTAAACGGTGAAATTCATCGAGGGGTAGGAACATTACAACTTGGAAGAACTTCAATAATATTTTTGTGTCAACAGGTACACTCTCTTGACTCCGCCATGACTTGCAAAACCATCAACTTGCATTGTGTTTTTAGTTTAGGCATTTCCAAAGTATTTCCAGATGAATCCGGTAACAAATAACGTTTCATTTTTCATTTGCTAAAAACTACTTCATAAATTAACTCAGTAATATTACAGACCTGTGAGAACGGCATAACCGACGGACAAGGGGTCATATCTATTCGCGTATAATTCCTTGACACAGGCTCTGAATCCAGAGGTATTCATGTTCTGAAAAAAAAAATAATAATAATAAGCACTCAACGTAGTTTAGTACAGCTAAAATTGTAGTCATAAACGACTGAATTAACAGGAAGAGAATACCAGAATATTTTTTAAAAGTTCTCCTACGTCTTCTTAATTGCTGCAGGGCATCAGCCGGCACCAGACCATATTCTTGATCCATTTGAGATTTTTGGTTCGATAGTTCCATGGTTCCATGGTCCCATGGTTCCATGGTTCCATGGTCACCTGTGACTGCAGCGCGGTGCAGTCAGTGGTTTACTTCGCTGCCGCGCCTGTTTTTCTCTTAGGAGCAACCCGCCATTTTGTTTTGCTTTCATGTAAGATCTGTGCAGAAATCGTGGTTTATCGGATGCTTGCCGTCTTTTTAAACGGCCTAAACGGTAAGAACAGTTCAAGACGTATTGTACGAAACATTTTTTTCTTTTTCTTTTTTTTTTTATTCAGGTTCTAAGGTATCAGCCACCCTTCAGGACCGTCCGCGCGCGGATCGCTGTAGCGTTAGTTGTTTTTATAAAAACCCCTATAAACCATATATTTTATAAAAGCTTAATAATTCCAGATTATGGATTTGAAGTAACAAAAACGATTTACTTAAATGTGTTTCGAAACTAGAACGCTTTGTGTAAAAGTACACGTCTCTATAAATCATGTTCCACTCCCGCCGGAAATAAACGGAAGAAAACAATTAACACCGCATTCGCTTCTCAACACGTTCCACTAAAAAACCGTGTCTCAGATTTTTGACAAGTGCGTTTGTTTTTCTTTTATTAGCAAATGAAGCTGGGGAAGGTAATTAGTCAACACTCCCTGTGGAAAAAAAGCTCTAGCTTTAAAATGAAAAGGAGTATTAAAATTCGAAGACACGGTTTTGTAGAAGAGATATATGGCATCACTCTGGCCAAATTTTAGCCAAATTGATTGAAAGGCTGCCGACTTGGAGTTCAAAACGTACGAGTCGATCGGCAAAATTTGTGTTCGGAGATAAAATAGAAAATACATTTTTGGCGGCATCCTACCTGGAATGAGATTATAATACCTAAATGTTTGTTCTGATTGATATCAATTTTCTCTAACAATAGGACTTTGACAGGTAACATGTAACAGGAACAAACTTTCGCGGCAAGCAGCGGGAAATGATTATTTTGCTTCCAGTCAGTTCAATTACAACGCGTGTGGACAAAAGACAAAATTTTCCCGTGTCAACAGAAATTGCGGCTATCACAGCATCCGAAGCTGACCATCCTCGCGCACTCCACGAGGTATCGATCGTCACCCCAATGTCCACAGCACTTTCTTCAACATCTTCAAGTGAACAGTTAAATTCTCCGTTGGAAAACTTCCACTCTTTTACACCACGAGAAGCACGGTTTAATTCTTTCTCGAGCAAAAGTTTCCTTCGATCTTTTTTGTATGATCCGCCCAGGCGTTTTTGTTGATCGGCGCCAGGTCAAGGAAACTAAAAAACTTTGAAGCCGCCGTATGTCCACCACCGATTGCTTCAAGGCCAAGAACTGAGGCCCGGTTTATTTCAAACGCTCTGCTCTTCTCGGAAGAATTAAAAACAGAATTTGTGTTGTGCGACGGACAGCTTTCATTCTCGCACTGGATTCTCCAGGTAGAACCAAGTCCATGCTTAGTCGCTACATTTTCCATGACTTGGACTCTTCCCTGGCAAAATCGACAAGATACAGACTCGTCCAGTTTCTCAAGCAGCTTTTCGCTTGATACGATAGCTCGACCGCTTATTGTTTTCCACGTTCCATCAGCAGATGGGGTCGATGAGCTTAATTGGCTAGTTTTCTTCATCTGGCTCTTTGAACTGGATTTTGGAGCGGCTTGCACTCTCAGCAACTGCAGCATTTTCGCTTTTCTAAATATCCAACTCCTCGAGCCACTTCTCTTGCTGATAAAATGAGCCTTTGTCGCTCTCTGCCAATTTTGCGGCCCATTCTTTGTCAAACTCGCTCTTCGATTTCTTTTTCGCTCTCGGTTTCGATGACGAAAACGGACACGACCTTTTCTTTTTTTTTTGGCGGCATTTTCACCAAAGCAAACGCTAAATATCCACGGAGAATACTAAGGGGCCGACCATTTAACTCTTGGGGGAGTGGGTGATTTCTGGTCGGCAAGAATTTTTTTTTTTTTCTAGCAAACTGGTGGACAGGATATTTTTTTCCCTTCTAAATGCTCTGCAGGATATTTTTTTTCCTCCTCATTTCTCTGCAGGATTTTTTTTTTACTCAAAAAAGGGTCATGTGTTTACATATACAAAATGTATTTACATTTACATTGTGGTCATTGCAGTAATAGTTCTAATATGGAGCTGCAAAGCCTTAAAATGTTGTAAACTATACAAAATCATTATTGTATAGCTATCTTTTCGGAAAGTCATTCTTTACACTCATTTTATTACGTCAAAATAAAGTGATGCACCACAGGCAGATCTGAAAGTGTTTAGTTTCTTAATTAAAAAAATAGCCAAAAATAGCAAAAAGCAGTTCAGAAATGCTCATAGCATGGTAATTGCTGCTAGAATCATTAGTTGCAATTTAAAAGTACACTGAAATATCCAAAACCAATGTGAAAGCAAAATTGAAGTTAGTTGATCATGGTCTAATTGAAAAATAGCTCTAATAATTTTTGCTCAGCCTTTTTTCAGTCCACTTCTATACAGTTGCAGCATTCAGCCATGTTCATTGCTGCTGTTAATTTTTATCTTGCAGTGCAATTTTTATTCATGGAATATACAGCTACTTTTTATGCACCTATCAATGTCTTGCCCAAACAGAGGGAGTGCGGAAATAGGTGGGGCATTTGACCTGTGAACTTTGTCCAAGGGATGGGATGTTTTGAATAAGAATTAAGGTTTGAAATGGCAGAGCGTGTGGAATTTGAAATTAACGACCAAAAATATTTGAAATCAATTGTCAATAGCCCCTGGGTATACCTGCACTCCCCCAATTGGGGCTAGACATCGATAGGTGCATTACTAAAACTTAAAAAAATATATTATATTTATTTAAATAGAAAATTATTACATAAAAATGTTTCTGTTAAAAATGAAAAAAAAACTTCCTTTGTCTATTAAAACTTGATTCTTTAATCAAAAAAAGTTACCTCCATTTATAATACTGCTTGTGATACGCTAATAATGCATTGCAAATATGAAGCAATAATTTTGCAGCATCATCAAATCCAGAGTTCAAAGTGAGCAAGGGAAAAGAATGGTTGCAGTTTTGCTGCGATTTTTTAAAGACCCCCGGAACTGAAATAGCTTTGCAACATTTTTTTTTTCTTTCTTACAGCAGCGCAAGAGTTAAATGGTCGGCCTCACCTCAAGAGTTAAATGGACGGTCCCTAAAGGCTATAAACAACGCGAAGACAATTCGCGCGTGTTGTGTCGAAGCACACACTCGGATCACGTTACTAGTTCACAAGCAAGTTAATTGATATATGACACGGGTATGACAGATCTTGTCAACGATCAATTAAGATAATTAACGAGAAAAAATCTTTTACCCCGATATCTTTCGACAGAAATAATATTTTCTTCTGATTTTTTTTTTTTTTGAAAGAAAGCTCTCAAGCATATCTATTTGAAAACGTTGAAACCTCAAATATGGAAAAATGGCAATTTTAAGGGTGGCTGATACCTTAAGGTTAGTTATAGCGAGTATTCTTTTGTCACACAGATTGTTATCTCGGTAATCAGGATTGTAAGTTATATAAGTGAACGGCATGTGCTGTACATCTACCTGACCTGTGAATAAACAAGTTTTGGCCTTTACGTCATTTGTTCGCAACTCATCTCATCGATCCTGTGTACGATGATTGTTCGATGAAGAAACAGCCTATCAGTACTGCTGTTGTTTTAGAATTTCGTGAATTATTAAAATGAATTACAAAATGGTATTGAAACCTTAGCGAGTTATATGAATGTAAGCATATTTGTCATCGTGATCGGTTCATTTTTTATATTACGCTCTGAGTGTTTCATAATGCCAGCAAGTCTAAGTTATTGACTTTAATAAAAAAGAATTCATATGTTCTACAAACTGTCTTTGTCCTATTTGCTTCGCAACTAACGGCAGCACTTCCCTTCTCAATGAGAACTTCTAGTATGTAAATACTCTATATTATATAAAGATGCGAAGATTCGCCGTAACTTAACACTGTGGTTTGATGAAAGTAATTAAAGAGCGCTAGAAAATCAAAAGAAGCTTTGGAAATAACAAAGGTATGAAAAATTAAAGACTTATACGGTGAATGCACGTTCGAAATTTTATCCAAAATATCCTTTTTACCCTAATAAGGGGCAAGGCAGTGGCACAAATGAGCTATGAGGCCCAGAAGGACGGAGCTAAATATCCCTGTTGATGAAGAAAGCAGCCAAATGATTGGAGCAAAGTTTCGTGTCCAAGGAAACAGCTCTAAAGTAACGTTTAAACCCGTACAATCAGATCTGAAGTTCGAGACTACCGCGCTCGGCCCCTGCTTATAATTTAAAGATATTATAATTTAAAGATATTATTTTGTACCGACACCATAATCGCATTCGATAATTAACGTCAAAAGGAAGCCAATAAGCAATCTCAACTTCACTCGGTACATTTTTGCGCTACACCTATTATCGACCTATACATCGCCTCAAGCAAGCGTGTGTCTCTGTTCAGTTATATCTTTCGTCTAGTGTTGGTTTGAAATTTGTTTGCCTTGATACATCCCCACAATCCTCCCAAATTACGGAAAATTTTACCTCGATCCAAGTTGTAATTTCGTTGTGAATCGGTGCTGAATTCCCAGATACCATCGTGCTGTGATTGGCTGAGACAAGAACTGTCGGAGTCGAGTTATATGCTCTCGTGAATGACACGAACTGCCATGGAAGAGAAACGTAAAACGTTTAACACTGTTTCCTAATCACTAAAAGCTAGGACACTTATCTAAAATTACATACTAATGATGATAATAATAATAATAATAATAATAATAATAATAATAATAATAATAATAATAATGATAATCTATAATAATCTATGATAATACTAATTATAATAATTCTAATTGGGAACACTAATCTAAAATACATAGTAATTCATAATAATACATATTAAATTTTTAAAAATCTTAAAATCATAAAATTAGGATCTGCAAAGGTCACAACAGTCAGAGTTATTTTCTAAAATCTGATCAGAAGATTATATTCTATTTTTGTTACAGGCCTCCGGATTCAGACCCTAGTTGGGTATATTTATTTAACATCTTTCTAGATCAAGTTTGCAATCAGTTTCAAAATATGGTAATCTGTGGTGACATTAACTTGCCGAACATCTCCTTGGACTCCGTTGATAGCGCTTCAGGTGCTAACGAATTGTCATTTATCGAGGCGTTACATGACCACTTCTTGACGCAAATTAACAACTCACCGACTCGCGGTAGTAATATTCTTGATCTAGTGATAACAAGTGCCCCAGAACACACCAAAGTGACCTAGGTGTTGTCGCCTGATAAAGCCGGTGTTTTTACGGATCATTGTGTAGTCCTGCTTGAGTATAATGCTTTTGTTAATGCGTCCTCACACCCGCGCAAATTTGTCTACGACTACGCAAATGGCGATTTTGAAGATTTGCGTGAAGATCTCTCGGCAATCAATCTTGCCTCTATTGTGAGCCATAACAATATAGATGATGACTGGCGGTGCAGGAAGAACTTATTTCTAGCTGCTGTCAAGGACTTCGTGCCATCGAAGAGACTGAAAGGCCGTAACCCGGTTCCTTGGATAAATAGTAACATTTTAAAACTAATCAAGAAAAAAGAATTCAGTTCGCCAAAAACTTAAGTCACATCCGAACGCCGGCCTGAGGGATAAGTTTAAGTCTCTGCGGGCGCAAGCCAAGAAACTGCTTCGTGAAAGCCGTGATCACTTTTACGACTCCATTGACAATGGCTTTAGATTCAATCCCAAGCGCTTATGGTAAATTTCAAGCTTAACAATAAATCTCATCCCATCCCCGGCAATGTCTCCATGGTAAACGTTCCAGACTCTTCCGCTGACCAGTCACAAAACCCTTCAACAGTAAGTGTTGATAAACCTTCGGGAATAGCTGACCTCTTTAACAGGTTTTTTGCCTCCGTATTTACTATCTACAGCGCAGTAGAGAAGACAGCGTGCATACGTTCGGACACTGTTATATCCGATCTAACTCTCTGAGTCCACGGTTCTAGCTGCACTCAAAGCACTAGAAGTCCGTAAAGCCACGGGGCCGGACGAGATCCCTGCTAGATTGCCCAAAGAGACTGCCTCAGTGATTGCTCCTTCCTTATGTTAGATCTTCAACAAATCACTGCAACTACGGTCTCTTTTGAGTGACTGGAAACTAGCTAACGTCGTACCTGTCCACAGAAAGGGTGCAAAAGACCACGTGGAAAATTACCGCCTCATCTCTCTACTCCCAATAGTGTCCAAGGTCTTTGAGCGCTGTGTGTTGAATAGCATCAAGGACCACGTACCTGTACCATGTAATTTTACCTAAACAACATGGTTTTTGTACCGGAACAACGTGCGTCACCAACCTGCTTGAGGCTTTTGGCCACATTGGTTCACTTATTTGATTTAGATAGTGGCAGCCAGGTTGACACCATCTACCCTGATATGTCAAAGTCAGTCACAGGCGCTTCGTCCATAAGCTAATCCAGGCCGGTTTCGGTGGCAACCTGCTTAACTGGTTCTGCTCTTAACTGTCAGGTCGACGCCAACGCGTTACGGTACTCGGCGCCACTTCAGAGGAAATTCCTGTTACCTCTGGACCAGCCCTCTTCCTCTTATACGTCAACGACCCTCACGAAGTCATCAGTTCTAGCAGTCGAGTATTGATGTTCGCTGACGACCCAAAAATATTCAGAGAGATAAAGACTTTGGGGGATGCCTCTCCTCTCCAGAAAGACCTTGGTAAGCTTGCAACTTGGTCTCAATCATCCGGTCTCCTTTTTAACGAAGCTAAGTGTGTAAGGCGCAGCACAGAACAAGGAAAACAAAGCCGATCTTATCCTCTTACAAACTCAACAACAGCGCACTTGAATTATTATTCCATCGCCTGGAATTTGTCAGGATTTGCAAGTAGAAAATTATCACGATACTAAGACGCCGCAAGTTGATCTTCCTGCTCTAAGGCTCCCCTTTCAGCTGTAAAATTAGTCCGTGAGGTGTACAACAGGTGCTCGTCTACATATATCGAAAGTTTAGCGGTAGTTATGGAGCAGGGCAGGTCATTCTGAAATACGTTCCAGAACAGGGGGTTGAACATTTTGGCGGTTGTTAAAGAATGATCGCGTGAGGTCTAACGCTGAGGACTCAAAACCGTATGCTTCAAGCTTTGTTAGTGTCGGCAAGTGGCTGAGAGAGTCAAACGCTTTACTCATATCAGTCGATAGAATACGTACTAGCTCTTTTCTCTCTATTGCTAGCTTCCAGTCCTCATTCAGACGTAGTAGAGTGGTCTCAAAGCTGTGTCCCTTTCTGTAAGCAGTGCTTAGGATAGAAAAGATGTGGTCGAGTTTCACAGTCACCAGTTTACAGAGCAGTTGCTCAAACACTTTGTCGATGGTTAAGAGGGACGTTATCGGTCTGTAGTTCTTGAACTCTTGCCTTAAAGTATTGTTTAGTGGACCAGCTTCTTTACTTTTCTAGTCACTTTGATCTCTATTGCGTAAAGTGTATATGTCCAAAAGTGTTTTGAAAATAAAAACAGTGATGTACGTAAGCGATATATTTGTGAGGGAAATGCTGTGAACAGCATGCTACTCAGTGCTTTTGCAAAGAATTCTTTTCTCACCTGGCAATAAGCATTGTTCATTTTATCCAAAGGTGGGTTCGTATTTGGAAAACTTACGACACCATGCTCAGTGAAAAGAGGCTTGTGCAGTTTGGAGAAGGCAAACCAGTTCTGTGAAAAGAGGTAAAAACATGAGTGATGCCACCCATCTTGTGACAGAATCGTATTACACCAACAAAAAATTTAAATAAACTCAGCATTTTTAGGTCCCTTTGAATCTAAGCATTTTGAACTCTATGAAGTTGTGACCTAACAAAGAGCGCAAAGAGTCAAGAAAAGGATGCAAATCCACATTTTTTAAGACATCAGGCGAATCACGTAAGAGCGTGAAGGGAGACATGGGAACAAGGAAGACAAATTTGTGTGCCATTTAAAATTCACCACCCGTAATGCTATTCAATTCATTTCTTCTTCTTCTTCTTCTTCTTCTTCTTCTTCTTATTATTATTATTATTATTATTATTATTATTATTATTATTATTATTATTATTATTATTATTATTTCCGTTTCTTTTTATCTCTTTCTTTCTGCATTTCCTTTCGTTTGACTGATCATCACTCGCGATCGCCCGGACGATCTTTACTTAGCAATGCTTTTTCCTCTTAACGCTGTTATTTTTAACAAGACCAGGCGAGCATTCCTCACAAATTTTGTGGACAGTCGCGTTCCAGTTTTTTAAAATCTGACTAAGAACGTACCACAGTGATATCTTGGTGTCTACCGTCAAAGTTTTGCATTTCACGAAGACAGACTTTAACTGAGTCCTTTGTTACGTCTTCAATCCAAATGAGAGCAGCATCATACTCTTTACCAGTCCTCAGGTGCTCTGACGTCACAAGGACTATTGGCGCCTCGGCAAACTTGCCCTGAAGAAAAAGCAATAACAACAATCGAAATAGCTTTTTTTTAAGGTGGCCCGATCCCATTTATATGCGTGTTGGTTATGTTTTTGATTTGCGTTTTTCGGAATGAAAGATTCAACCGATTTCTAAGATTTTTGGCATCCTTAATAAATAATAATGGAACTTTAAGAAAATGTTATTTATTTTCTTTTAAGTATAAAAATCTTTGAGATATCACCATATATTTAAAACCGCATTTTTCCAAAAAATTTAATTAACTTCCCTAACTTCAGCAAATAAGTCTCAGAGCTCTCTAGTTTTACATCTGCAAGTTTGAAGGCAATCGTGACCGTAGAACTCGCTGCACAAAATGCTGGTCAAATTTAACCTTAAAATGCTACGCTAACACATCTGTGAAAGTTGACGCACAAATAGAGGAAGACTGCCGACAGACTATCTCCTATCTGAAAGGATATTCCTACCTAAAGCTTTATTCTATTTGTGTGTCAACTTTCACAGATGTGTTAGCGTAGCATTTTAAGGTTAAATTTGACCAGCATTTTGTGCAGCGAGTTCTACGGTCACGATTGCCTTCAAATTTGCAGATGTAAAACTGGAGAGCTCTGAGGCTTATTTGCTGAAGTTAGGGAAAAATCTGTCGTGGGATTTCGAAGTGATTTACATTTTTTCGTTAAAATGCGGTTTTAAATATATGGCGATATCTCAAAGATTTTTATACCTACAAGAAAATAAATAAAATTTTCTTAAAGTGCCATTATTATTTATGAAGGATGCCAAAAATCTTAGTGATCGGTTGAATCTTTCATTCTGAAAAACGCAAATCAAAAACAAAACCAACACGCATATAAATGGGAGGCGGGCCACCTTAAATATTGCTGCGAAATTACTTGAAACTAACTAGTAAGTTCCCATTCTTACTTGTTACCTAATGTTGTTTTGTTAACTAAGTCGCTAACTCGGTCACAACTTTTTAGAGGATCTAGCAATCATCTCCCCAGTTACCTCGTAATGATCGATTATTTTTTGTTAACTTTGTGTCTCACTCTTCTAACTCAAGGAAAGTTTTAATATGTTCTTTAACTTAAGATGTGAATTCTTGTCTTTCCACATTCAGTTAATTCAAATAGATAAACAAATATTTTGGTTTTTTTTTTGGTTTTGTTTTTTGTTGTTGTTGTTGTTGTTGTTGTTGTTATAAGCTGCTTCCTTGTATCAGATTAGCGCTTCATTTTGTTGAAATGGATGTTAAGGAGGTCTCTCCTTCACAGTTTCGCTCTTGATGTTTTTCTTCTTTTGTTACGCAGACAAGTCGTGATTAAATCTGTCATGTTTTGGCTAAGGGTTACAAGACTCAATTTTCCAATTATTTAGTATTTATTTGTTTTGTTTTTTTTTTTTTTTTTGCTGTTTTTGGTGTTGTTGTTGTTTTTTTTTTTTTTTTGTTTTTTCAAGACATGGATTAAAGATGTCACATGAATGAAAGTCTAACATTCGTCATGGAGACCTCAATTGAATTTGCAGCAATTATTTAATTTAATATGTACATTCCCATCTCACCGTAGGAAAGGTTACATCTGCACAGTTGGTACCAGACCACCATTTCTGCAACTCAACCGTTCCCGTCAATCCTTCGGGTGGTGCTCCTTGATAAGCCACCCAATCAATGGTGGCAAATGGATTTGCACCTTCTTCTTTCCTTCCGGTTTGCATGACGCAGACGGTGAAGTTTTTTGTGTTGATACTTTCTGTCCATGAAGTAACAGCGTCGTGGACTGTCACAGAGTCATTCAACTTCATGTGATTGACCGTTATTTGAACATGAACTTGTTTATCCGGATAAAACCGGTATGGAGGAAATGTGACTGTCTGACAGTTTGAATCTGACCATTTTGGAACCTGTAGCAGATCTACACGGCCCCGTACAATTGGAAAACCTGTTTTGTAATAAATTAAGTACTTTAAAAGGAAGCATCACGGTTCTCTTTAAGCATTATCGCTTAGGTAGCTTCCCTAGCTTGCGTTGTAGTGCAACTCTAAGTGGTGAAGGGTGGTGATAACAAAAGCGTGGAAATGGAACTAAAACTAGGCTATAACTTCTAATGTCGGCTACCTTTCAACAACGAAATGTATAGTGGCTGCTTGTTATTGCATGCTGGTTTCAGTGCCCAAGATAAACATATGCCAGTATACTGAGAGCGCGCACCACTGCGGGAAATATTTGATTTTCGGCAAATTCACTCAGTGCTAATAAGGTGCAAAAAAAGAGCAAAAGGATGAAATCAAGGGCAAAGATAGTAAATACTGCATTGCGCTTCAATTATGCAACTCCATGTAAACTGGTATATAAATGTAATATTTACTATTGTCTTTGATTTCCTACTCTTTTGCACTTTTTTGCTACATACCGTAAAATTCCGAAAATAAGCCCCTCCATGTATAAGCCCCTCCAAATACAAGCCCCCCAAACCGGTAACGAAAAATACCTTCCGTTAAATCGCCCCTCCAAATATAAGCCCCCCGGGGACTTGTACTTTTAAAATTGCCCTCAAATGCAAAGTAAAACAAAGAAAAAACGGTAAATTTACTTCCAACTATAAGGCTAGCCCAATCGATTTTGAAACTCAAAATTCCCTTCGTAGAAAATTAAGCCCCTCAAAAAGGGCCTTTGAAAAATATAAGCCCCGGGGCTTATTTTCGGAATTTTACGGTATTTGCCCCGAGCAAATTTGTGTAATCTAATTTTACGCGATAAAAACTAAATTGCAAGACAAAAGAGAATAAAAGATCTTACACAGATCAAACATCGGCTATAGTCTGGGATGTTATATGTTTGTTTGCCAAAGTAGAGAGACGAAGTAGCTTGTTACAGCTGTCTATTGTTGTTTAGCCTGCGTGAGGAGCTAAAAGCGAGCTTCAAAGTAACGAAAAGTTATAAACATCGTAGCCAGAAGCCAATACAATTTTGAGCCAACACCTATAATTCTAAGCGATCGAGAGCTTAACTGCCAGACTATTTTATGTGGCATATACAGCCAAAAAAATCGTTGAAATTATTTTTCGTTATACCTTCACAGCTTCCAGGGTGATAAACCTGATTATTTTCAAGTCTTCTGCAATAGCTTAACTTATGCCAGCATCGGTTGTCGTAAGTTGTTCCGTTTGCAGTGCACACTGGGTCTTTATATGAAGGGCATTGGTCATCGCACTCACACCGAGCATCATGCGCACTGTAGGTCCTGCAGACTCCAAACCGTGGGCAATGCACATTAAGGCAAGGATTAAGGTCTGTACCAAGAAAAAAGAAACATAATATTGAGTAGTTGTTCATTTGGAAAAAAACATAAATGTCTAATATATTTTTCATATTTCAATTAAAACTAAGTTACTGTTTAGTAGTAGTAACATGTTTGCTTGTAGGTACCTCAACCTTTTATCCTTAGTAGACCTTATTAACGATACCCGCCATCTCTGCACGCGCTTAAGGACTGATGGAATAAATTAAAGCAATATTACGTTGTGTCTCAGGGGGCAAGCAAGAGATAAAATCAGTAAATACAAGAATGCAGTCGAGTTTGTTTTATCTACACAATAGAAAATTAAGACGTTTTGACCTTAAAAACGAAAATCGCAAAATACGGGTGGAAGTGATTTTGAATACAGTACGCGACAGTAGAAATCTTCACAGCAAGGAATTGTGATGTAAAACTTGTCAAAGTTTACATTTTGCATTTTGCATGACTAAAATCGTCGTCTTACTTTTGAGGGAATAAACAAACCCGACCGCGATTACTCGATTACTAGTACTGGCAATTTTATTACTTGTGTGCCCTCTAATTGCTCTTATCCCATCAATGATCAATCTTAAAGTTCGCGCAAAGATAGAGTGTAACATGAATAAGGTATATCAGTGTTTGTACTCCAGTGTTCCTTTAATTATATCATGAAATTTATTCCTACATATAAGAACTTCTAAAAGATATCAATAAAAATAATAGTAATAGTGATAATAAAAATAACAATAGTTCTTGCTAGAAATAGTGATCATTACAATAGGAAAATTATAAACAACCTCCAGTAACAGCGTAGCTGACAATCAAGGGATCATGACTCGATCCTAATCCACTGAGGTCTTTAACGCAGACCTTCATAGATTCTAATCCAACTTCCTACAGCAAAATGTGATAGCACTCATCAGTTACTAGAAAATCCATAATTTCTTCTTGATTTCTACGACGATACCTTTAAGTCATGAAATTCATGGATCAGATCCAAATCATTGTTTTCTTATTGCTTTTTCACAGTTTTCACAGTCCTTTTACAAATTTACTAGAATAAACAGATTTCTTCTCTCCCCATGATTGAACAAGGGATATGGGCTTTTGGATCTCAAAGGTGTCGTGAGAGTTCAAGCAAACAATTGAATAGAATAATTAGTAAAGCACTGAAAAAATCCCTGCTCATATCATTAACCTCAAGTGACCATTAAGAATATAACCCCGGAAAAAGACGTCTGAGTAACGAGCGCAGAAATTGCGTACTGATGATGTGTCACTGGGATGCAGTGCTTTTGATTGGTTAAAGAAAATTTATTTTGCAGCATGACCAATCAGAAACACTATCTTGATCTGGGAAGTACACGTCATCAATATGGAATTTCTGCACTCTTCCACAGGCGTCTTTTCTCGGGAAAGCCAGTAATTGCGTCGTGAAACGGGGTTTTCGGGGTTTTCCTCATTTTGTTGGAAAACTAGTGGTGGCGTCGCGCGAAATGTCGGGCGGGCTGTTTTCTCAGGTTAGAATAAAAAAGCAAACCTACCTCTAGCCAGGCTGATATTATATTATTTTCTGGAGGACGACTTCCCTTGACCTTAAGGCTATACTCATGATTTACGGAAAGAATCACAATTGGCGATTTGTAAAAGGTCGTATTGAAAGGCACTTCCTGTAAATAGGTAAAAAAAGTCATGTAAGTTAGTAAATGGATCTGAACGTGCTCACGTCTCCCTCTATTTTGCCCATCTTCTGTAAAGTCCCAACTTCTAATATTCGCCCACTGTCAACAACGCAAAATTGAAGTGATTCGAAATATAAAATATGCGCACATCAAAATCGCGAGATAAACATGTAGCGCTCATCTGGGAATTGCCATTTTGGATACAATGTGGATTACCATGGCCTGGTAAGCTCGGGTTTACGTTATTAAGTTTTCTTTAGTGTCCACTGAAAATGTTCTTTGGCTTGTTAAATATATTAATGTTCTTGTTAGAACTAAAGTTTTCACCTGACAGAAGCCGTAGTTGTTTTTGGCCGATGGATTTCCACCGTTTGGAAAGATTTCTTCTCCAGTTATTGTGAAATTAAGTTGACTCCCATTTCCAGTGAATGCAAACCAGTCCTGCGAACAAGAAAATGATGTTTAATTTGCTACTCTTTTCTTTACAAGACGAGTTGCGTTAGGCTTCGAACGACATTTTCTTTAACAAGAAATGACTGCATGAAACACGTGAGACAAGACACTGACCTTAACTGCGTCAAAAACGTTCTGGGCAATTGGTTGTCCGGGCTGCCGAAGTGTGGCAAAGTCAAGTTTTTTTTATCAATACTATAGTTTACTCGAGCGTTTTTCTTCACTTACCACAACTGCATCTTGGTGTTTTCCATCAAAGGGCAAGAATTCCCTTAAGCACACTTCAAATCCTCCAGAATTGACGTTCTCTAACCATAAGTACATAGCATCATTTGGCTTTGTGCTGCGAGTGTACTTAACAGAGACAAATACACGAGGCTTGGAAGCAAAGCTCTGCAAAAAGATGTTAGATATATCAAAAACTATTGACTGAAAATAAACAAGCTTCTCGAAAGATAAATCAGCAGGAACGTATCCATGAAGTACTTAGCGGCACTTAAATGAAATTAAGGATTTATCAAAGGCTAACGGGAGCAGATTAATCAAATCTACTTGTCTATTCACATTAACTCAACTTTCTACCCCTCTTTCACCTCTTTCTACGAAGTGTTGAAAATGTTGGTGAATGCATCTTATTTGGCCCATTACTTAAATAAAGTTACAAACAACAATACTTCTTTTCGGCCAACTTTGTTAAGTTTAATGCTAAAAATTTAATATCATTGAATAAATAGACTTCTATTTTCCAAATTCCCTTTAACACATCAATACATTCAAAACGGTCACGCATTATTCAATCACTACCTCCAAAGTAAAACGTGAAAATGGCTTATCTTGAGGCGAGGGAAGGAAAAGTTTGAAACTAAGCCCGAGAGAAAGCTTAAAAAGACTTTTAGCAGTGGACTCTGCTATGAAGAGCAAATTCCGGATATTAATTAGTGATCATTTGTTTTAGAACTACTTTCTGACATTATTTCATTTGTTTCTACTATTTAATTACGTTTTACACCTTTATAACAAAATTGCATACTCGTTACCAATTATTGTTATCTAACCTGAGAAAAGGCCACCTTCTCACACTTTGTTTCTGTTGTCCATATTCCGCTAAAAGTAACGCTTCCATGCGTTAACATGGGTTTGTCCTGAAACGCTACCCAGTTGATAATTCCAGTGTCATTTGTAGAACCTGTTGAACGCGAGCATAACTGAAATCCAGCTGTACTAACAGACTCTGCCCACACAGCGGAAGGCGAATGAAGAACTGAAGACTGATCTTCATGGCTAAATGACACAAAAACTCGAACCTGAAACACGTTAGGTAAAGACAAGCATCCGTGAAAATTTAACAGGCGACAACTCCACCCTAGACTATGAGCAGTCTCTCTTTTTTCCCAATCCGTCGAGCGAAACGCGCGAGACACGCGTGACCTTGCGCGTGACTGAAGGCGCGAGAATGCCTCCCTTGTTTCTCGCGTCTGCTCGACGCTTCCGCGCGCGTTTACTCCACTCACTAAAATTAATCTGAAGAAAAAGAGAGTCTAGCTAATCCACCCCAATCGCCCCCTTCCCTCCCCACACACTTTAACACCTTAGCCCCCCCCACATTCCCATTTCATGGAATTGAGACCTTCTATATTCATCGTCAGAATCCTCCGGCTTTTTGTATTTGTTTTGTTCTGTTTTGTTTTGTTCAAAAACACATCCCAGAGATTAGAAGCACTTAAGTATACCTATGCGCACCAAATTCGCTGACGTCAAGGTATCATAAAACCACAAGTACTTTGGCAAATCAAAATTTGTGAACAACATTAGATTTTTAAAGAAGCTTAATGTGGTTCACTTACAAAAGAAAGTTACCCTGAACCCTGAAGATTAGACTATAAGTTGTAATTGCTTAGGGTTTACTTACGGTTCCAGATCCACTAAACGTTTGCGGAAATACCACATTGGTGCAGCGTGGTAGTGTACAATGTTGTGGCGCCTCACATCCGCTGTTGCAATTCCATCCTTGACGTGTCTCTGATGCGTTTAGTTTTTCAACTTGGTAGGAAATACCTGAAAATGAGTAAAGTGTGGCTTGAAATTAAGGAGAGGCGAGGCGCGTGTCTCAGAGCGGCTGTGTTTTAGGAGTGGAAATTAATTCCTTGCGAAATATAATGTTAAGATGGAACTGTTCGGTTCCTCTTTATTTATTTTTGTGAATTATAAGCCATTTTTTTTTGTCAAGGATTTTGTGAATTTTTCATATAAATAGCGCGGTAAAAACGTAACTTGGCCTAGTTCTATTTAAATACAAAAAAAAAAACAATAAACGACTCAGTCTACCGTCGAGTTACACAGGACCGAAAAATGCGCTAAAAGAACGCTTTTCATTTGTATCATAGAATGTTTGATTGTCGTTATGTGAAGAAAATTCAGGAAGACGAATTTTACGATATATACTTCAGATAGTTTACATTTAAAATACCCAAAATGCTCTTAATCATAAAATGGTAATGGATAAGTTGGCGAGGTGTATATCTGGCCAGATATCTGGCCAGCTCGATATAGACGCACGCTGAGACATTTGGCGACAAATAGTTTTAGGAAAGCAATATCAAATTAAACAAAAAAAAAAAATGCACACTTAGATACCATCCTATTGAGGTTGTCTTTGTTTTGGTTTGTTGTTGTCATCAAGCTTCAATGTTTCACTCTACTCCGTCCATCCTACTGGCAAACTCAAATTGCTTGGCAATTCTCTTTAGAATTGCTTCAAGTCTCATTTCGACTCCTCTAGCTACTTTTTTGTTTATTTTCAGTTATTCCACTTGAAAGCAAATCTAAATGTCTTGATTCTGGTCACGTTACACGTGCAAAACATTATCAGGTGATCTCGGTTCCTTTCACCAAAAGGGTAAGGGGCAATGACAGTTATCGTTGATTGGATTAAAACAGAACTCTACGAAGTAGGAAATCTGAAGATCGGTACCGAGAAGTACGGGAATCATGGGAATGACTGACTCGGAAAAATAAAAATCAAAAATATAAAACTTGTTTAAGGTTTTCTGTTAAATGCGGGTCGCTGAACTGACCGAAATCATTACTATTCCTTCAAAAGTTTGAAATATATTAAAACTTCCGCATTGCGTCAGAATGTGGGTGTGGAGTCTTAAGGACAGGTTTTCCAAAGTCCTCACCTCACTGGCAAAATGTTAGGTTTTGAAATCTTAAAACTGCCAAGTCATGTAAGGATATGAAACATCGAATAAATGTTTATCCCTTTTTTTTCGTGTTTCTTCGATCCGAGTGGTAACCAGACTACAGAGCTGACTGTTCTATATGTAGATATTTTGACAGAGTTGCGGCAAACAAATAAATCGACCGAGAGCTTTAAAATATAGTCATTTTCTTGAGAACATTGCATGTAGAGGATCGCAAATAACGAGATGATAAATACATCGAATCGACTTAACAATTCGTCAGCTCCGCGAGCACTAATTTAGTTACTTAAAAGCGAGATGGAGTGGCGGTTGTGTCCCCACATCCCCACATTTGTAAACAAATCACTATGATGAATTCAAATGATCTAACCTCCAGACATTCTTGCTTTAGTTGAGATCTAGAACAAGTATATTCTCTAAAAAAAAATGTAAATGAAATAAAAGTCTTCGACCGAGTTGAATTGGGTTTCAACAGATTGAAGTTTAAGAATTTTAAAACAATTGCTACTAGAAAAAAAGTAACATTTTGTCAGGTATAATAACCTACACATGTAGATTGCAATGGCCTAGGATGAAAAGAAGAGCTGTGTACCTTCTACAGTTGTAGCGAGAATCCCCAGGTTCAGGAGAAAGGCAAAACGGTAAATTTCCTGAGGTCCATCCTGCTGCTTAATCTAGAGGTATGGCCTGTCGACAGGTGGGGGTTTTGTTTTATGCGCTCGCGTTTAACAAATCAAGGATCCAAATATCCTAAATCTTCTTACCAAGTAAAAACAAGCTGATTGGGTAATAAAGGCGCTACATGCTGCATATTACAAAAACAACATTTTCTTTTGCTTTTAACGCCGTACGGTATTACAACAGGTACGGGCGTGTACTTTATTATATTGTTAGCTTATAGCTAACTTAATTAAAGCATAAATAAACAATAAGAACAACAAAAAGCAAGACCGGTGACTTTTAATGTACTAAAAGTATTTCATCACTACATGCAAACTAAAGAGAGCTAAAAATGATACTTTTTGCCTTTATTTTGACTGATTTCATATACAATGTAAATTTAATAGAAATGGATTTTCGCTTTGTCCCAAAGTGCAGTCCGAAACTCCCTGTCTGCAAAAATAGTTCAGATTATCAAATGTCTTTTGAGCGCAATCCTTTCAAAAGCAGTTTCATACATATTCCGCCAGATTTGATGTATTTACTGATTGCAATGGCAACGATTGTTTACAGTCTGTTTCTAAACTTTGTATTCCCTGTTTAAGGGCAGCCATGCTGGCCAAACCTGGAATGTAACTAAGAGCTGAGTTTTCTTGACCATGTTGACTGAGGTTTTGATACGTGCGGTATGCCACGTCAAGCGTTTTAGAACAGATTACGTTTTCTAAAAAAAAGGGAGACGCTGCAAACTGTCACTTATAATCAACCATCTGCTGTTTTCTTGATCATTTAAAGATATTATTGCATTTACACTTTGTTCGTGATTTAACTTATTAAATAGTTGATGATGCCTCTTTTACTGGGCAAACCGTACTGTCTTTCAAAAAGCCAAGTAAATGTTAAGGGTTTTGGCAATGACACGTACCATCTTGGCGCGACAAGTATGGGTCATGTTCAGAAAG
>CALNXK010000436.1:0-7500 GCA_942486035.1 Porites lobata
ATGTTGTACTTCGTTCAGTTGCTACCAGCAAAGCGAGGAAAAACTATAGCTGAGGAAGGCGTCTGGCAATAACTAATTTCTCCTAGAAAGGGGTAAGTTATATGGAACCCGACTTCGTTTTAAATCAACAGGCATTGTTTATGTTACTGAAGGCATATTGGTCAAGTTGTTCCTGGGTGTCTTTTTCTGGGTTGTCTTCAACAGTGTTCAATTTTATTTATCAAGACAACTTACTCAAAGAGAACCATGGCATTTTGGAGTCAAGAAGAGAATTATGCATGTTTGTGATTCATAACCGATTACATAAAAAATATTACTTGGGTTTAATAAACCTAGATTCAATGTAAAAATATGCCGTTTCCATTGATTCCATTTCAGATTTCCATGATTCATTTCCAGATTCCAGATTCAGATTCCAGATTCAGTTTTCAGGTTCTAGTGCTGCGAAACTAGTACAGTGTAACAACTAAAATCTTGTCACTTCAAAAAAATGAAAGGGGAAGGGACACAACTTTTGTTCTATCTATGTTTCAGTTTGTTACTCGCCTGCAATCATGTGTCTCTCTATATGCCCTATATGGCTCTATATGTGTCTCATGGGCTGCAGGGGATACATTATTTACCATCGCATGTAAATTTAGCCTGAATCAGGGTTCTTTCTGTTGGTCAGACAGAATATGTTCTACAGGGGTGGATCCAGGATTTTTCTGCACCACTAAGGAATGGTGTAACTGAGTGGTGATGTGGCGTGCCAAACTACCATTTTTTTAACTTGTGGATTGCGTAACATAAGGAACAAATTGTCATAAGCGCTACTGTCGCAAATGATTGACTCAAACATAGACACCTTTTCTGTAAATCAGTGGCTCCCTACAAAGTGCCCGATTATCAAAACAACAACTGTAACAGAAGAAAACCTTGAATTTGACCAAAATTTGGGACTGAAAGACACTCAGTAGCGGATACAAATTATAAAGGGTGTATAACTGTGCATAAGTACTTGAGAGGTTTGCCAGAACAAACAAGTTTCAATCTCATAATGCTTTGATTGGAAATGATTTATCAGACACAAAAATCACTTTGGGGGAATAAAAGATTCGGTCCAAAAATGACAAGTTTCCCTAAAAGGGGTGAGTGAATCAAACTAGCTTATCAAGCGGAACCATGACAATTACAGAGGTCGCTTGACAATTAAATTTTCTTTTCAGAATACCCCTTTAAAACTTGTTTAAAACAAAGTAATTGTCTTAAACACCATTTAGTTTAAACTAGGCTAATAAAATGAACTGTGTGTAAAAAGGTGCAAGTATGTAAATCTGGAAAAATTTACCTCTTCTTACTTTTTTCTTGTATTTATAAACATTGTCTCGAAATGAAAGAGTGTGTATTTTTACAGATGGCTTTGATGATCTGAAGGGATGTAACCAAAATGTCTTTTTCCATGCAATTTGAAATCTTAGGACTTGATATATTTTGCACAGACTACCTTTTGAGCAAAAGTCTTTTGGACAATTCAAGTTCTTGTTTGGTCTGAAATTAATTGATCCTTAAGTTCGATAATTAACTTAATATTGTTTCTAATCTTAATTTAATTCTTTTTCAATACAACACTTAAATTTTGTTTTCTATCCAGAAATTCCTCAGAGATCGTCCTGTGAACAACCTAAGCAACCCACATGTGCCTTATGACCTGTCTACTGCATTTTATGGTCCACCTGGACAAAAAATATATATTTGAGACTATTCAAAGGTTTGTTTCCATTTAAACAAGACATTTGTGTAATATTTGTCATAGCTGACTACCAAGTGCTTGCCAATTAGGAGTGGCACCTTCTGTCAGTTATCAATATTACTGGATGAGCCTAGTGTGATTTTCAGTGGGGACAATTTATTGCGTGGCTACAACTACAGAATTCATTTGGGTTTGCTTTTGTTCTTAAATCTGTCAATCGCTGAGGTTAAAGAACAATAATAACTAATTGCCGAGAAAACAACAAACCCAAGGATTCTGGTAGTTGGGTAAAATGTCATCATCACATGTGTGCAATAATAATATTATTGTCCTATTGTCACCATCTGGGCCTCTGAGGTAAGATATATAGTAGAATGGTTCTATATCTGATATTATACAGTACGCTACAGGGTTCTCTCAGGTGAAGGTGTGATGTAAAGGAGAATATTCTGAAGATTCTCCACATCTGGATAAAAAAAGTCTGGGCTACCAAATGTTACTTAGGAGAAATCTGCATAGTAAACAGAGAATTCTCAATCTCCCATGCCCAATGAACACCTTGTAACTGACTAGAATACACCTAGGCTTTTGTGGTATTGCAACCAGGTTAAGCTTCATTTACCTGTGACTCAGACCTGCTTAAGTTTGTTATTTCATCTAATACAAAGCATATGTTTAAGTAATACAGTAAGTTGCTGTTCATCATTGGCTTTGATTCTTTGTCTATGAAAGTATTAATTGCCTAATCTATTGCTGTTGTTATGCTTTAGAATTGGTCCATCTTACAGTGCTTTATAACCCATCCTCCCCTTCTAAACTTAGTATGCTTCAAAATACAGACCACTCAAACTGTTTACAATAGTAAGAAGGATATCTTGAGGTAGAAGAGAGCTTTGGGTCTAAATGTTTGTGGTTGTTACTCAGTTTACAAACCTAAAGTAGTAAGTAGGTGGCAAAATTCCACTGGAGGCAGCAACATTGCCAGCTCCAGCTCATTTGACTGAGCTAAAATAATGAAGAGGATTTCAGTTATTCCATCGTTAATGTTTTTTGTACCACTCCATGGTATTGCTTGAATGTGAACTGATTTTGTATTTTATTTTGATCAGATTTAAAAGCAGCGTCCTCCTCAAGAAAATGAGTATCTCACTGTAACAACTTATCTGGGAGTAGACTGTACAATAACTATGAAGGGATGAAAGTAAGTGTGCAGTAACCAAGTTTGTAAATGCAATGTGGAACCTCATTAATACAGTCACCAATGGGTCCAGAAAATTTGGCCATATTAACTGGGTGGTATTACCGAGGCAAGGTCAAATTTCATGACTTGAGGCCATAATGACAAATACACCATACATCACATTCACACTTCTTGAACAACTGTTCTATTTATTAAAAAATATTATATTATAAGATCGGCTACTAAACCACCCAAAATATGCATTTTAAGTGTCCTATAGTCTAAAAACAATACAAGAAGACTGACTCAGCTTACTACATGTACGTCAATGAAATTGACATGTCACCGGCATTTAATTTTCTAAACTTTGGACAAGTGGCCATATTAATGGTATGGAATTATAAAAGATTCTACTGAGATGATTATTTTAAAATGCGGCTGTTGTGCAGTTTTTTTATTAGAAAATGTATGGCCATTTTGCTGGGTCAACAAAAGTGGCCATTATGACAAGGTGATCTTATTACCAAGGTGACCGTAAGGCGGGTTTTCACTTTATGTTGAAAAATGTACTACAGAGCATGAGAAAAGCGCTGTCCTGTACCCTGTATTTGTAGTAGACATGAAATGCCATAAGCTGCCATTAATGAAGAGTAAAAGTATTGTTATTGTAATAACGTAGTTATACATAACTCCTTGGCTCATTGCTTTTATTTGCTAAGGGTATTGGCGAGAGGTTACATTCAATACTCAGCAGAATATGTTTTATGATTTGGGATCACCACTGGCAGCAGAGCCAAGACCACAAGGTATGTACTATTAATGTTATTGACTGCTGCACGGAAATGTATTTTTGTAGAAGTTTAATTTTAATTTTGCAGATTAGTTACCACGTAGGGAGATTGAAAGGGGAAAAAAGGATCCCATGGAGTAAGGTACCAGGGATATGAAGGGGTCATTTCAAAGGGAACAGTCAGGACTATAGGAAAGATGCAGAGAAATAAAATGACAGCTAACACTAGAGGAATGGTTTGCCAAATAATTTATTATTACTTCATGAAAGTTTTTCTTGTAATTTTTTTTTTTTCTTTTTGCAGTTCGACATCCAGCAACTGTTCTCCAAAATGGTAGGGACAATAATTCATTAGAAGAACAAATTGTGGCCTTTTTCAAGTTGCCATGACAAAATTAGTCAAGTAACTTTATTTAAAACAGACAAAAAACTGTCAGTCGGAGGCTCATTTTCAAGGTGCCTTCTTGATAGATTTAAACCAGAGTTAAATAATATATGTGCAGAGAATCATTATAAATACTAAAAGTATTAAGACTCAATCTTTTCAAAGATTAAAGGCAAGTACCATCAATAGTCTCTTAAGCAACCACCTTGGGAATCCATAATAGTGGTGGCATCCATTTACAAAGATATGCTCTGCTGTAGGACTCGGGGACGGCTGATAAACTTCCTGTTAGTGGTTACTTACAAAAGCCTTAAGCTGAAAGCTAATGGTGTGTAATTACCCAATAGGCTCTGCTGTAGGACTCGGGAACATCTGATAAACTTCCTGTTAGTGGTTACTTACAAAAGCCTTAAGCTGAAAGCTAATGGTGTGTAATTACCCACATACATTTCAGCTAAATTAATATTAACAGTTTCTAATTTATTAATCATAACATTCAAAATTAATTCGTGGTCATGCAAATGTACTATGTATGATCAAGTGTTGACTGAGTGGTTCCTTACAAGAACTTAAAAGCAAAGGAAAAACAATGGTCATTAAGATTATAGTCCTTAGAAAATTGTTGACTTTATTTGGTCTGTGCAACTGTAAAATTTAATTTCACAGGCTCATCTCAAGGTGAAGCGAGTTACAGTGAGCTACAGACTATGCAGCGGCCGCCCAATACTATCCCACAAAGCCCACCAGGTATCAAAATCACAGCTTTGGAATGAACGTTTTTGCTTCTCTCTTTTGGAATATTCAGTAATAAGTTACTTATCACCTGTACTGATGTTTTTTTTGTGCATAACTTGTTTAACTTATTATTTCATTATATCTTTGTCCCTAGGATCTCATTATGGTGACGTAAATGTGGAATTGCCACCTGTTTACAGGCGGCACAATTTTATTCCTCCCAGCCCATCACGGCTTCCTCCAAGCCCACCACGGCCTGGTAAGTGAATCCAAAGTTGCAAATAACAGTTAGACAGTGTGCAACTGAGATATGCTCCATATTCAATGAAGTCTTACCTGTGGTCAGGCATGATGACCAAAATAGATAAAATACCAAAGATAAACATTTTAAAGCTAAAGATTTATGGAAGGTGACCAGAGGAGCCTGCCATCCTAATCTCCAAGCTGCTAGCTTTCATTTGGGCTTCAACTAAGAATGAATGGAATGCAAGGGAGACAAGAAATTAAAAGTCATGTTTACAGGTTGCATGATGTTTGCGTGCTTTCAATAATTAAACATGACAACAACAACAACAACAACCAACCAACCACGTTATTTTGCCAACTTAAAACATTGACAAGAACAGCATAAATTAAAATAGATCAGGCAAAAAAACCACTCAGAATAGCAAAGAAGAACTAAACGACCTCAGTAGTTACAACAATTAAATTACATTTTATAGGGTTGCAACACACAAAAGATAGAGGAAAAATGTCATAAATTTAGGAGAGAAAAAAGTGATAAAAAATAAATTTTAATTAATTGATTTAATTAAGATAAAATAGAACAACTTAAAAGGAAAAAGCAAACAAACAAAAACAAAAAATGGTACCAGAGAATCATAAAGTTTACATTAATAAGGGTAAGTTATTCGATACTGTCCAGCATCCACAGTAAGTTGATAATCAAAATATCTGTTTTCATCATTTGCTTGAATAGATTCAGGGAACTGCTTTTTAAATTTTCATCCAGATTATTCCAAACAGATGTAAGTGAAAAGAAATTGTCAAAAGCCTAAGGTAGTAGATTGTGATGGAAATAAAAAGTAAAAAAGGGCAGTATGAATAATCACAAGATCCATGAGCTTGATTAAACCGAGCTGTGAAAACAGTGGGCTAGAATGAGTTCAGTAAGATTATAGTCCTTAGAAAATTGGTGACGTTATTTGGTCTGTGCAACTGTAAAATTTAATTTCACAGGCTCATCTCAAGGTGAAGCGAGTTACAGTGAGCTACTGACTATGCAGCGGCCGCCCAATACTATCCCACAAAGCCCACCAGGTATCAAAATCACAGCTTTGGAATGAACATTTTTGCTTATCTCTTTTTTGGAATATTCAGTAATAAGTTACTTATCACCTGTACTAATGTTTTTTTGTGCATAACTTGTTTAACTTATTATTTCATTATATCTTTGTCCCTAGGATCTCATTATGGTGACGTAAATGTGGAATTGCCACCTGTTTACAGGCGGCACAATTTTATTCCTCCCAACCCATCACGGCTTCCTCCAAGCCCACCACGGCCTGGTAAGTGAATCCAAAGTTGCAAATAACAGTTAGACAGTGTGCAACTGAGATATGCTCCATATTCAATGAAGTCTTACCTGTGGTCAGGCATGATGACCAAAATAGATAAAATACCAAAGATAAACATTTTAAAGCTAAAGATTTATGGAAGGTGACCAGAGGAGCCTGCCATCCTAATCTCCAAGTTGCTATATGCATGCTGTGTATATTAAATTTACTGTAATTAGTGCTGACCTGATCGATATAATAAGTTGACTTTGATGACAGCCTAGCACTATACCCATAAGAAGGTTGAGTTTGATCGTCCGGTGAATGTAGTCCTAACAGTTTTACTATACCCATGCTTAGACGATATATAAGTGAAAGGAAGTTGTCAAAAGCCTTAGGCAGTAAATTGTGATGGAATTGAAACATAAAAAGGGCAGTATTAATAGTCACAAGATCCATGAGCTTAATTAAACCTAGCTGTGAAAACAGTGGGCTAGAATGAGCATCTCGATTAAAATATGTAATTATTTGCACTGCCTTTTTCTGTAAAACTACAACAGGGCTTAGAGTTGTAGCATAAGTATTACCGCAGACAAATATTATTAAACCATAAGTTAGGAAAGAAAGATGGTTTACCAATATCAAATAACAGTGACGTTTTGAAATTTTTCTTCATAGTCAATGTATATTTGTGTGGTTTTTGTTTCTGCAGTGGTCTCAGACAAGGTTGCTTTGGTCATTGGAAATCAAAATTATGAATGTCAAATGTTGCAAGGACTTGCTTATCCTGAAAAAGATGCCTATGATGTGGCTTTTGCTCTTCAAAGACTTGAATTTAAGGTTGGTAGGGAGGGAGTCATCACAAAGGTAGATTTCAGAGATCCTCTTGTCTAATGGACAGAAAGTAATCTTCAGTAACTAAGAAAATTTAATTTACTATGATCCAAATGAATGCATGTGGTATTTTCATTATTCTTCACATGAAAGCATGTTTGTAGTTTAGAACGTTCATGTTAAATTTCTATGCCATACAGCCTGTTGACATCAACCATAAGAGCAAACACTGCAAAGCAAATTTTTACGGGTCCAAAGTAGAAGAGCTAAGAGAGATTGACCCTAGAT
>CALNXK010000436.1:12500-50000 GCA_942486035.1 Porites lobata
GGTTGGCAACCTAAAAACAGAGTCTTCAGTGTTACACACTGACTCTTTATTAAAGTAGGTTTCTTTGTTTGTGAGCAAGCTGTACAAGACAGTCAAGTGCACTTCCTCTGTAAACAATGCATTTTTTAAACATTTTACATTGACAGTAGATTTGTTAATTTATTGACTTTAGGCAGCGGTGTTTATGGTGTCCTGTACTATGCTGGTCATGGTTTTGATGATGGTGGGGAAAGCTTTCTTCTTCCTGTTGATGCAGATCTCAAATATGATCGCCAACACAGCCTGCGAGCTCAAGAGATTCTTCAAACAATGCAGACATGCAACACTGAATTGAACTTGTTGATCATTGACTCTTGTCGAATCAGGTAGGGTGAAATACTGTCCGTCAGTCTTGCATTTGTAGGCAGTGTCCCAAAGAAAAATGAAAATGCTACTATCGTTTTTGTATTATTTGTTTATCAATAAAAAGTTGTAGCCATTGTTAAACAAATGTTGGATAGAGTACCATGCCCGGGGTATCATGCCATGTTGAATGTTAAAATAGGTTACTCACCATGCATCTTTGGAGACCTAGGGGCAG
Source organism: Porites lobata (assembly GCA_942486035.1). Lineage (NCBI taxonomy): Eukaryota > Metazoa > Cnidaria > Anthozoa > Scleractinia > Poritidae > Porites > Porites lobata. Next base: position 13,081 of record CALNXK010000436.1, read on the forward strand.
TCATTTGGGGCAGGAAAACGGCTGCGAATGTCTGTTAAGAATGGTCGAAAGAGCTCCAGGATGTCCAGTTCCAGGACTCATTCAAATGCTTGTCTCTGATTATTTTTTGTGCCCAATCGGAGGCCAGGATCTATCGCACTGCTTTCATGACCTTCTAATATGAAGGAGTTTACCTGCAAACTCGACTGTTCCTGTACCTGTCTGGCTCGTGCATGAGAGCTTACCTCAAGATGAGTTTTCAGTGAAAATGGGCTCCAAAAAACCAAAGAATTCCTTAATTTAGCATGTTAGCAATACAAAACAAAACGAAAAATGTACCAACCAAAGAAATCAGACTGTGGACTGGTCGAAGGTAAAATTGTAAACACCAGAGTACTTTTAAGTTTGTTCATGCAACTATTCAAGAGTTTCGTTCGATCCACTTGTGTCACTGAGGAGAAAATTTTAACATCAAACTTACAGACACTAAAGGGCAAAGAAATTTCGCCAGCACGTGCCTGACAAGTATGCTGAGCAGGCGTAAACAGCCACGCACACGATTTCGCATGAACAAGCCTAGAGGAACTCTGGTGTTTACGAATTCACCTTTGATCAGTCTAGAGTCTGATTTCTTCAATATTGTGACACGAAAATGTTACCAATTATGGAATTTGTATGGCTTTTGGGGCCCATTTTCACTGAAAACTCTTCTCGAAGAAAGATACACTACCCAAACAGGTATGGCAAACAGTCAAGCAAGACCAATTTCTCTTCCAGTTTCTAAAGTAGCGAATTCCGTTTATGTTAACAGATTGCCCAATAATGGTGGGTCTGTGCAATATTGCAAAAGAGGAGCTAGAGGAAACAACATTTTTGCTTACTCTTGGTAAGTGTTAGATCATCAAAGTTCCAATGGCGTGCTTTGTAGATTATTATTATTATTAGTAGTAGTAGTAGTAGTAGTAGTAGTAGTAGTAGTAGTAGTAGTAGTAGCAGTAGCAGTAGCAGTAGCAGTAGCAGTAGCAGTAGCAGTAGCAGTAGCAGCAGCAGCAGCAGCAGTAGCAGCAGTAGCAGTAGCAGTAGCAGTAGCAGTTGCAGTTGCAGTAGCAGCAGCAGCAGTTGCAGTTGCAGCAGTAGCAGTAGCAGTTGCAGTAGCAATAGCAGCAGCAGTAGTAGCAGTAATAGTAGTAGTAGTAGTAGTAGTAGTAGTAGTAGTAGCAGTAGCAGTAGCAGTTGCAGTTGCAGTTGCACTAGCAGCAGCAGCAGTTGCAGCAGTAGCAGTAGCAGTTGCAGTAGCAATAGCAGCAGCAGTAGTAGCAGTAGTAGTAGTAGTAGTAGTAGCAGTAGTCAATTTAGAATTGTCGGACGTTGACTTAGATATTGAAAAAGGACACGCAAATATTCATTAATAAGGCATTGAGAACGCTATTTAATTTCCTTTTTTAGTAATTTTCTTAGTAAGAATGCGTTTAACCTTAAATAGTTTTTTGAATCGAAATGGATTGTTTTAATTGAAATGAAATAATTTTAATTCGAATAATTTTTTTAATTAAATGAATCTTTTTCTTATCAAAATTAAGTGTTTTTTTTTTTAATCAAAAGGAATTGTAAATAGTGTTTTGACGGAATAGTTTTTTAAGCGAGTTAATTGTAAATAGGATTTTAATAGTTAACATTGTTATTATTATTATTATTATTATTTATTTAAAATATTAATTATTATTATTATTATTATTATTATTATTATTATTATTATTATTTGTATCTTTGTTGATGTATTTATTTGGTTAATTTTGGTTTATTTTGGCGGCAGTTGTTCTCAGCATGAAGCATATGAGGCGCCGGGTAAAAGAAATGGTCTATATGCCTTTCATTTGCTAAACCACCTAAGACGAAACGAGAGGATAGAGCTTATTCTTATGGATGTGGCACGTGGTATGTAAAGAGTTGCTTAGTTAAACCATAGTTAGAAGAGGAAATTGGTTAGAAAACCCGGCAAACATCAAAGTTGAAAACAATGGTGCTGTAGGTTAAGTTGGGAGCTCCCTGACCGTGCACAATCCTTTGTTTTCTGTTCACAAATTATGAAAAATGAGTTAACAGTAACTGCGGTCGTTTCGTCCCGACTTATCTGACTACACAGCAAACTGCGCACCGAACGACGAATAAATTCCGGGCGAGAAGATCGGAATTACAAAGTGATTTTAGCAAGAGGTGATTGGGTGAAAATTCCACAAAAAAAAACAGCCCCACTCCCTGGTGTTAGGAATATTTGTGGAATGTGGCTGGTAATGACGTTCAGTGTTATCAGCCTCAGTTACTGTAACGAAAATTTGCATGGCGATTGTCGCACTCTTTAACTTGGAACATTCTGAGGACAAAAAAGATAAGTTAAATTTTCATTTTGACGGAAAGGAGACCACCGGGATTTAGCTTTGTCAAATGCTTTTTTGTTTTTGCTAAAAAAAAAAAAGAGAATTAGTGGATAGTTTTAGGTATTATTATAGCTGCTATGAGTTCATGCATGTAGCTGTGTATATTTTCACAGATGTTACCAGGGAAAGCACTCGAAGCCTTATTCAGCGACCCTGCCATGAATCTGATGCAGTGGCTGATTGCCGCTTAACAGATCCCATTATCCCTACAGTGCGTCCAAGAGAATTTGAAGAAAGGATTCAGCTCTGGAACCAAGCTCACTGTGAGTGTACCGTATTAACTCGAGTAAATAAGCGGCACGGCCCGATATAATCAAAATCGGAAGACGATAATTCTGTTAGTTTAATACGGAAAATAATACTTCTGTATTTCAAACAATTCTTTGTCTCGTCCAACTTTTAAATAGGCGCCGCTTGTTCGAGTGGATACGGTATTGACTGTTTTCTTTCTGCAGTCATCAAATTTCTGCCCGTGCCACAGTTACAATTTCACTCTCAGAGTAATTCGCAAAGACAAGATGCAGTTCTTTAATTTGAATCCTATGGTGTGCCTAGTCTAACCTCAGCAGTACTTCCACGCGGTAGTGTTTATTTATACGGCATAAACTGGTCCTAGTTTTTTAGTTTCTTGGCAAAATCAAGCCGTGTGAACTAAGAGGACGAAAATTGGTGCTTTGGTTAGTCAGTACCTTGCAGTTTTAAAATGTGAAATTTTTCTGTGAAAGTTTGCCTGAACACCTTTCAGACAAACGGCAAATGAGCAGAGAAGGTCATTTTTCCTACTGATTATTACGCGTGTCGTTTGTTGCCCGATTTGAAGGTGAAGAGGAGTGTTTTCGTGCTCATAAATTGCGTGAGTGCGAACTTTTCTTTTTAACCGTTTCCTGAAACAGTAGCAATCGTATGGCCATCCCTGCCGTTTACCGTCAGCGTGGTACTTAACTTTGTAGAGTCTTGCCGCCAGCCTGTGAGAGAATGTGACTTAACTTACTCACAGACAACTTACAGTAAGTTAAGGTGCGTAAAAACGGGCAATAAAAAAACGTGCAACTTGTCTTGCAACATTGATGCAGAACAAGTTGAATAGCGATATTACGCGTTTTACAACCTAAATCAAACCTGTCTTGCAACAAATCAGGTTGTTAACAGGTTTAAACGTGGGTGGTAAAACGCTCAACATCGCTATTCAACTTGTTCTGCAGCACTGGGTGTTGCAAGACAAATTGCGCGTTTTTTTGTTGCCCGTTTTTACGCATCTTTACTGTTTGTAAGTTGTTAACTGTTAAGTTGTTAGGCAACTGAATAAAACTCAGCTAGGATGATGAGTTACAGAGAGCAATTTATTTTTATTTTACAGTTCTTCCAGGAGATATAAGACCTATAGAGAGAGACGGTATAACCATCACTTTTAATTATCGACCAGTATTTTCCAATGTCCTGGACATAGCAATAACGGCTCGCAACTCCAACCCTGTGACACTTCACCAAGTTGTAATGGGACTAGATGTACCTACGGTAAGTTTACAGTCTTTTCTCCATATATTGAAATGCCATATTTACAATAACTGAAAGATTTTTCGCGCGCTGATTGGTCGATAAGAGCATAGACCATGGTAATCACGTGATGGTGGCGCAACTTGTTTTTCTCTTTCTCTCGAGCGCGATTATCCGAGAAACTTCAACAGAAATGGAGGTCAAAACTGTCAATGTTATTGTAAAAAACAAATCGACAACAATTTTCCATGGTCTATAGAGTATGATAATAATAATAATAGTTTATTGATATCCCTCTCGCAGCCTAAAGGCTGAATTAGAAGGAAGGTCAGTGACAATAACAGAAGACAATACGATACAAAAACAATCAAATAGATAATTATGTAAATATGATTAAAAGCACTACATAACAGAGAAAAAATAACAGAGCACTGGATTACAACTGGTCTTGAAACTTAATGGTGCAGAAATCTGCGAACCGCTTTGTCTTGGGGACAAGGCGCACCGGAACACGTTCGCCTGAACGGAAGCAGTATAGCCTGTCAATTGACACACAAGGAATTAATGGCTTGAGTACCGGAGACGACAGGCAGTCACGCTTGATAAAATTTATGCAAGCTTCCTCCCTTCTCTGGGAAAGGGCAGTGATGCCAGATTGAATTAGGGCGTCGTCATAGTGACAATTCGGCAAAACGATGCGTAGGACCCTTTTTTGTACATGACGTCACGGCGGCCATATTGGTGTCCCAAATAATGAAATGGCGGCCATGTTGGTGTCCCAAACCAATCATGTGGGATTTGAACTCTTTTCGTACGCAAACGCTTTCTCTTGTTCCAATAAATTTGCATAGATGCTGGCCTCGTGAGTGAAAACGCTCTATACTCTTATCAACAATGGAAATGACGTCAAAATGTTCGCTTGCGGCTCGTGGTTACACTTTGAGTTCTGAACATTTTGACGTCATTTTTGTGATCGATAAGGGTACAGACCATGGAGAACTGTTGTCGATTTGTTGAATATGCTGTAAAAGGTAAACGACGCCCGGCCCACACTAGCGACGCAAGCATGACACAAGCATAAGCAAGGGCGTGACAAGACTTGCTACAAGTCGACCTCTCAGAAGTTTCTAAAATCGAGAGAAGTGAGCTTCAATGAAGTCGCGCAGCCATCGAGCGTGCTACGTCGACTTGTTTCGCCTGAAATGTGAATGGACTTGAATCATATTACAAATTCACTTGAGAAAAAATGATTGACATATGCTATGTCGGGAGTGGCGTCTAATATCACTCACTCTCCTATTGGTCAATTGTCATGACGTCACCGGTGGAATTTTTCACCGGTTAATTTCGCGCCAAACAGGTGTGAAACTGGCATAAACTGGCATAAACTGGAAAAAGTAAAGGACTTTTAGAAAGTCTACAATTTTCCCCGAACTAAGGAAAACTGTGTCATTTCGCTAACTCCCAGCAGCAGTTGTTGCTAACAGGAATTGACTTCACATATTCTGTTTCTTGACAATATATATTTAACTCTCTTTGAAGCCGGTTATGACTCACCTTCGACATGTGACTGGTGAAGTCCTTGATCCCTATATGGGGACGATAACGCAAGTTGTGCAGCTGTACAGACTACAAAAGTTAGAGGTAGAATTTTTGTTGTTCTTCTTCTTTAAACATAGCCTGCGTAGCGGACGCCGGTTTTTTGACGTTCTGTGCTCCCTCATAGAACGTAGAAAACGAAAAACTAAGCCTTAGTTAGGCTGTAGGCGCCTCCTCTTCCCTTCGAGCGTTCCCCTCGCGAGGTCCATAAAACACGGGCGCCTGCTACGCAAGGCTATTTAAACCATGAAGTTTCATGTGTAAACATCAGCATAATATTAAACAATTATTCCTCGAGCCCGAATGGGCTCTGAGTCAATAGCTCATGAGGCCGAAGACCGAATGGGCTATCGACTCAGAGGCTATGAGGGCGAGAGGAATAATTGTTTTTGTAAAATACAATTAGTTGGTCAAAAATATCGAGAATAAAAAACTTTTAGCTAGTTAAAGCTAGACTTTAGTCCTTTTTTTGTCACCAAAAAGCCCGCGCATTTCGCTACTAGTGGGCTATAACATATAGCCTAGTAGTAGCTCAACCAATCAGAACGCAGCATTGATAATAGACCACTAGTTGGATTTTACTAAACAATAATACCAATCAGTTTTATTTTATTTTAGTTCAATTCCCTCCTTAGTTTTTCCTGGAGGGAAACAAAACATTTGATGGAAAAACAAAACGAAACAAACCAAAACATAAGGCGGAAGGAATTAATGTGATAGGTTGAAGATGAAAAAAAAAAATGAAGTGAATGTTAGGGACACCGCAATAGCAGGGAGTTATTTCGAGTTATTTTGTATGCTGCTCACCATGTTTGACATACAGCTAAATCACAAATGTAGCCTCTGCTCTTATTCAACCCATTCTGGCTGGTTTAATCTTTACTCGTTTCGTTTTGAGATGGAGACACCGGTTGTTTACCATTTACATGGGAAAACCGGTGTGTTCGGTTCACGGTTTGGGCAAATGATAAGCAAAATTCAAGACTGGTGAATTTCGTCCCGGAATCGCCTTTACCATGTGCACTAATCAGTTACATTACCGAAAACGGCCGCGAAAGGCTGAAACTGGTATCAAAGATGGCTTTGAAGAAATGGAACACGAAATCAGACTTTCCGTTTCTCCCGGAAATTTTCTACCGAAACGACCCGAAAAGTCGCGTCCCATTTACTTTCTATTCCGGCTTTTTATTTCCCAAAAACTTTTTGTAAATGATAAACAACCACCGCGGACTATTTTAAAGCTCCACCCCTCTACCTTGTTTTTAGCATCGCCCACGACGAGTGTAGTGGAAACGTCAATTTTAAAATGGATTCGTGTTTTTCAAACTTTGTCGCGTTTATTCCAATTTGCTGAAATTGTCAAATGTAGGCGAATTTCCTAGGAGTTGATTTCTTGGGCACCGCACTGAAGTTTAGAAAAGAAAGAAAATTCGTCGTCGCTTTTAACATCCTCCATAAAACGTCAAGTTAGGTAGTGTCACGTCGTAGTCGTGTAGTGACGGCGAAGAAATGTACAAAAAAAAGCGTGATACACGTGCAAAGTTGTTGTTTTGCCTAACAAACTTATTGCTTTTTGACATCCTCGTTGCTAAAGCTCCCCAGTAAGAAGTTTTCTGACACTTTGTTTTACCACTTAGGATCCCTTGGTGGCCAAGTTCAAAATATACTACGACAACGGTAACGAGACAAGAGATTTTGAGGAAACAGTTTGTCTCGGGTGTCCTCTGATATCGTCCGTTTTTGCTCGGTGGGATTGGTGGATAACATGCGGACAGATACCTCAAGGAAAATGTACCCAGGTTTAATTGCAGCAGAGTTAGCAGAGGGCATTGATGGCAATGGCTTGCTTTGAAACCTAGGCAGTTCTGTTAGGAATGTTGACGTTATTTTTTATACAGAGTATCCTCAACAGAGTCTCTTGGTATCGTAAAACCAGCACAAGTGATTTTCTCTTGGCTTTTAGTGGCCAATCACGACAGATGCTCACATTTCAAGGAACCAATCAGAACTCGAGCAAAATTCATCACCAGCACGAAGCTTGCCAACCGCGGGAAAAAAGGACTGCGAGCAAGGCGTGATTGGTTTGGGTTCGAAGCTTGGTGTTAAGACTTTGTTTAAAACAATGGCACGAGATATTTATAGTCATAAACCGAGTTATGGAAAATCAAAGAAAGTACCAAACTGTATTCGTCGTGACCGAAAACCCCTCTGTTGTCATCTTAATTATCTTTTAGCGCGCGCCGTGATCTTAGACAGACTCCACACAGAGACACGATAAATTCAGAATTGTTTGGTCCCACATCAGAAATGTGGCCTCTTCGGATCGTCTTCCGACGCACAAGGGTGCATTTGAGAAACTTTCGGTATACCTTGAATTACTACGGAACCTTCCTGATATCAAATTACGCTTCTAAATTGGTACTTTTACAGAAATTGTTTAACCACGCCGTGATCTTAGACAGACCCCATACAGAGCATAAATTCAGAATTGTTTTGTCCCGCATGAGAAATGTAGCCACTTCGGATCGTCTTCCAATGCACACTGGGGGTTCATTTCAAGGATTTGAGAAATCTTCGGAAAACCTTGAGATACTACGGAATCTTCCGGATACTAAATCACGGTCCTAAATTTGATGAATGTCATCATCATTGTCCTTGGTCCCCAAATGGGAAATTGAACCGTGTTGATAAATGTACTTTAAGTATAAATGGTAGTATTATTCATTCAAAATATTTTGCCGTGTCTGACTCTGCTCCAATCCTCTGGCTATCTTTTCATAACCAGCCGTCGCTGACTGTATTTGGAAAGTGCAGGCTACATTAAATAGCCGCCTCATTTCCAGGCAGCGACGCTGCAGCCTAGCCTGTTTATGCAAGAGTGAACTCAAAAAAAGCGGAAGAGTTTACTTAAGACGAAGAAGCCGAATTCCTTGAGCAGAAGAAATGCGAGAATACGCCAAAAAAATTAGGGCCTGTTTACATGGAGGTGGGGGACCCCAGTTAGGCGAGGTAACCCGCTTAGGTGAGGTAACCTGCCTGTCCATATTATCTCTCTTTTTAATTTGATCACGTTTACATGTTAGGTGGGGTGACCCGCCACATGTTACGTCACCTATCTGGGGTCCCCCACCTCCATGTAAACAGGCCCTTATTCCTTGATGAATGTCATGTACTTTTTTAAAGAGTATCTGCAAGAAAAAGCATCTCAGTGCCGAGAAACAAGCAAATGTTTTTAAGAAATTCAACGAGGAGGTAAGGTTGTCACGAACTTAGAAATATTTTGAATGAATAATAAAGCAATTATTGAATTCAGCTTTCGCATGACGGATGTGAAGAATTGTGCAGAATTCGGAGGCTGTCGGCGTCGGTGGATTCTTGCTCTGTATAATTCCTTTTATCATACTTAGGTTCATTCAATAATTGTTAATTATGCCATTTGTTTTTACTACCTTATAAGTAAGAAAAACTTGTCATGCCGCACTGTTTGATGGCTCTCTTTTAAACGGATCAGATGTAGAATTTCATTGAAATATTTACAGTTACAATGTTTTCGCTAAGCGAAAGGTATTGTTATTATTATTATTATTATTATTATTTTTTTTTTTTGCTTATTAGTCTCTAAAATCAGAAGGTATTAGAAAAAGAAAAAATATATTTTTTTTATCAAAGGCACATTTTCAAGTGACCATCATAGTTTGATGCGTATGTGACACTTAGCGATGATTTCTATGAAATCGTTTTGAACACTTAATCAGACTTCGTTAACTTGTATGTTTTGTTTTCCCAATGAAGGTCTCGGGGAAATTTGAGCCTTTGTCTTGTCATGTATTATGCGTACAGATGCACGTGAGTGAGACGAAATCTGAAGGAAACAGTTTTCTTGAGTATTATCACATGACCTGCATCGGAAAAAAACATACAAGCTAAAGAGGTCTGTAGTCCATTTCTACAATAAGTCATTTGACTTCAACTAGCAAATGTTGTAATCTCAAAGAGGTTTAACTCTTTGATGCTTACATTGAATGATTACGTCCTGTAACAGTGATTCCAACTTTTTGAGTCTGCGGATGAAATCCTATGGTATGACCATGCAAGTGAAATTTTTTCGTAGTACTGTTTAATAGTACTTTTTGATTTTTCGGATTTAAATAATAATGAAATTTGAACTTTTTTGCAAAATTTTGACTCAACACAGTTCTGGGAGTGAACGGGTTAAGAAACAATACCCCTAATATGCACAAGAAAACAATGCTGAAGTATTTTCATAGTTGTAGTCAAATGATGTCATCGTGCAAATGGCCTTTAAAAGAAATAAACTTGCCTCGTTTTTCTGAGGCTTATAAAGATTTTTTTAGCAAGTCCTATTTTTATGGCTTTAAAAATGCCGCGGGTGAATGGTTTTTCAGAGATTACCTATTTCCTTGATAAAACGAAAACAAATGCTACAATAGCATTGCTAACTGTAAAGTCAATAAACAGTTGTATTTTGCCACATTTCTGATGATAGCCATTTATGAGTTGCATATCACTTTCTCAGACCATGTTGGGGTAAAATTTCGACAAGTGACATAAGACAAACGAAATGGCGACAAACGACGTAAAGATGGTTTAAATACCGACAGGAACATGGCCTACTCCGCAAAACGTGAGACGACCGTATTTGAAACTAAGACTAGGGACGTGTGTAAACGCCCCCCCCCCCAACCCCCTCAGGAGAGCGATATCTAAAAACGACCTGCTATATATGATTATGGTGTAGAAAAGAGCCACAACTCAACTAACGTGTTCTAGTACCTCCTCTGCTGTCGGTTTTTCTCTCGCGCTGGCTTATAGACTGAAAGCAAAGCCTGGAACAGACCACCCTCTCACCCCCCGTGCCACATATGACGTCATAACTTACGATGTTTCAATGTACCAGTCCCTATTAACTACAACCTCTACCTTGGGGTATCTATGTTTTTTGTTTTGTTTTTTTGGGGGGGTGAGGAGAGAGGCTGTTTTCACAATTTCCATATAAAGAAAACATGAGTCTAGGCAGGCCTCGTAGCTACAATAATGAATTGAGTTATGAAATAATCTGGGAACGTTCAGAGTTTATTTAATAGTAATTGTCTACGAAAAACAACCGTCTTGTGCAACACACACAATTGTATAATCACTCGTTTTATTTTTAACAGCTTTTCATATTTAATCGCTAGTTTTGACAACTTTATTTACGTGTCCACCCATTTATCTGGCTCACTTTAGACCGCGTAAAATGAACAGCAACATTCAGGCGACTGCGTTTTGTTTCTCCCGACAGCACGCCGACGACTTTCGTACCACTACTGTCTGTTACGAACATTCCCGATCCCGAACTTCCACGAGTGGCGTCACACTTGTTATATATGACACCACCTTGTACCAGAAACACGGAGCATTTTGTGGTTCAGAGACTATTGCGAACTTTATCCCCAGGAAATCCTTGAGAAGAAAAAATAAGTCAAATAAATTCTTAACCATAAAATGATAAACAGGCTTGGCCCATTCAACAAATTCTGTTGATAGGTACATGCTGCATACAGATAAATTTTTCAGGAAATAATCAACTGTTTAATATAAGGCAATACAAACGTTTTTTACGGTCAACCCTCGCCTCATGGACACCTTACTGATACTAACTAGAGGTACAGTAAAAACCCGCGTATAAGAACCTAGCTTTTTCCAAGTTAGCCTAAACAGGTTCTTATATAAATGGTATTTAGTGTAAAATTAGGCTAACTAGGTTCTTAGTTAGGTTCTTAACTTTTGTTCAAGAAATAAAGCTGAATTTTCAAATGATCTGGTGTTTAATGTCCAAAAACAGTATTCTTGGAGACTTCGTTAAGCAAAATACTATACTATTTTAATCTGATTCTGTTACAATCAAACCTATGGTAAAGTTTTATGTAACCATGCTATAGTGTTTAGAGTATTATTGCATACAGACTGTGTTATATATATATATATATCAAGAGACTATAAAGGGGACAGAGAGGGCATCCCCCATATACACCCTATTCCATAGGTAATTCGTCTCGAGTTATTTTTAGAATCGGGATAAAGTTACCTCGCGCGAGGCGTGGATATTTCGTGGAGGTTTCGCATGACCAAACGCCGTGCAAAACATGTCGGGCGAGAGGCAATGAAAGCGTAAAAAGATCGAGAGCATTCCTGAATATTGAAGCGAAATGAGTCGGCGCTCACATGGGAAAAAGGAATCGCTGGACTCTTTGACAACCCGTGAAATCAGTTTAACTCGAAGTTGTCGTAACCTCAGTGCTTTAATAAAATGAGAAATTTCGCCGGTCTGTTGAAACCGGTCGTTTGTACAATTTAGGGAGTTTTAGACCCTGTTTACATGGAGTGGGGGACCCCGGTTTAGTGGGGTAGGTTTCTTTTGTTTTGTGTCCCCCAGAGCGTGAAAACAAAGGAAACCAACCCCACTAGACCGGGGTCCCCCACTCCATGTAAACAGGCCCTAAGATCCAACGACGCGGACGACAACTAGAACGTCAAAAAAACAATAGGTTTAATTAGCAAAACAACAACTTCGCACGTGCAACACACTTTTTTGTTCATTTCTTTCCCGTTTTTGCACGACTACGACGTAAAAATGCCTAATTTCGCGTTTTATGGAGGACGTGAATAAGCAACGACGAAATTTTATTTCTCTTTCTGAGCTTGAATATGGTCCCTTGAAATTCAGCTTTAGGAGGGTTCGCCTACAATTGACAAAGTAAGTGGGTAGGAATAATCGCTATAAAGACTGAAAAAAATAAACATCAAACCAGAAATTGCTCTCTTCAAACTGTAAATTGTAAATGATCCTGAGAGAATATTCAGTGTGTTAAGGATTTCCCTGCTCTACTGTTAGCTCTATACAAGAGAGGAAGGGCGATTCTGTTTTAATTTCGGTTTCGCTGACACAGCTTTCGCCGAAATCTCGCTGTAGTCGTTTTCGTCGACAAAAGGAATAGCAAAATCGCTCTCCGCGTCTTCCCCCATTTTGTTCTGCGTCATTTCGTGAAGGACGCGTGGCTCTCAGCGTGGGTCATCCACGCGGAACACATTCGCGCTATGTGATTGGCTGTTGTCTAATCCCCCTTGAGATCTGTGGTGTTAAAAATAACTCGAGACGAATTACCTATGGAATAGGGTGTATATGGGGAATGCCCTCTCTGTCCCCTTTATAGTCTCTTGATGTATATATATATATATATATATATATTTTTTTTTTTTTTTTTTTATTAATTTTTTTTTTGGAGAAAATTTCTTAATTCTATATATATATATATATTTTTGAAAATAAGAACCTGTTTTAGGATTTTAGCCTAAATGGTTCTTATGTGAAGGGTGCTTAAAAATGAAATTTTAGCCTAACAGGTTCTTAAATGTTAGGTTCTTATACGCGGGTTTTTACTGTAATCGTTGATTACGGATCCGTGTTCATCACTTATGGAAACGAAATCGAGTCGAAAGGAGTCCAGTTTCCGGGCGAAATGCCCCTGATAAAATTAATAGGGGCGGCTAATTTGCAGTAGCCCGTGATAGCTCGAAAATTTCTGCCTTTGTGCCACAGGAACACCTGATTAGGATACGTTCTGACCAACGCGCTGATACCGACAACAGTCAAATTCCCGTCAAGAATAAACTAAGGATGTTTGAACAAAATAAACTGCCTTCATCGACACAAAATTGTGGTCTCGATGAGCCGACGGTGTCCGTAATATCGGGAGTTAGTATATACTAAAACAGTGGATGGTGTTTTTCGTGCGCTCTGATTGGCTACTCAATCAGTGAATATCCTGCACTATTCACTGATTCACCTCCAGTTCCTCCGAGCGAGCAACGCCAAACTCGCGTAAGTTGCGAGCAAAATGCCTTCCCGGTTTGCTGCCGTAACAAACAAAGAAATTTCACAACTAATGAAACAAGCTGTTCCCGAAATACACGAAGAAGGTGACGAAATTCGGTTTGGAAGTTTTAACAGCTAAAGCTTTGTCTTTTTGACTCGAATTTATCAATAAAACCAGTGAAAAAGTTTTTTGTTTACAAAATGAAATGCAAATTAAGCTTAAGTCTTGCGTTACTTTACTTAGTTGACTTGTCCATCAATAAGCTTAAAACTAAATTTAATAATCTTTTTTACAGAATGATTTAAAATACAAAAAGAATTCACAACTCCTTTTGAAGAAATTTCCCCGCAAGAGCTAAGCAAATGCCTTCAAAAGTTTTATTTGTCGGCAAGAAAAAGCGACGGCCGCGGCCGTTCGGTCATTACGCGCCAAAATTGTAATCGTTGGCAACAGTATTTGAGTTAAAAATCATCATTTTTGTGCTCAATTATCTCACTGTTTTAGTATATACTAAAACAATTATTCACCTCAGTGTCGGTGGGTAGTGGTGGTATTTACCGAGCTGCGAAGCAGCGAGGTAAATATCCAAGACTAGCCACCTCCACTTCGGTGAATAATTGTAATTTATCTATTTCAACTGCATGGGGATGTTACTTGGAGCACAGAATCTGCAGATCAAATAATAAAGAACCACGAACTAAAAAAATAAGCATCTATTCTTTGTGGTCAAGCTCCTTGGCTACCACGGTTTTCAGAAAGTGCCAACCAATCACGACAAGGGCTAAGATTTAAATTACATCTCAGCAAAATAGAGGTACCGGGCAATAAAGGCGAGAAAAGTTGTTTGAGTAACCCATGGTTGGTTTTGATTTACACCTGATTGGTCGAAGAAATGTTGCAAGAATTTTCAGCCGATCACAAAGGGTAACAGTGCCGCAAAACCAAGGTAATAAGGAAATTGCTTTCCGGCCGATCAAAAATTGTTAATTAGTTTATAATTAGTTCATACTTATGTATTTACCTGTAAAAGAAATCACTGAGCCCTTCGGCAAAGCCAGTGATGCAATTTTAATATAAGTTCGCCTTGTTGTGGCCTTCTCAATTTCAGTACAGCATAATCGTTCGACAGAGCTTTTGAGGCTGTCCATCTTAATGGAATATAAGCCTTCATTACATTGTACCAATGAAGTCGGCCGTTACGCTCTAAGAAACCAACACGCAACGCGCCAGCGGTTTCACCGTCCACGCAGTGCGCGCTGGTGAGCACGTGACGAGAACCGATTAGAATACCCGAGCATGACCAACAGAAGCCTTTACAAGCCACTTTGCATGCAGCTGAGTGAGGGATTTGTTGGGCTTCAAAAGAATTCGGCAGAAGTTGTTTCCGATCGTCGTTACCAAAGATCCATCGCTTGGATTTCACGCGAGGTTGTTCCCTGAAATAGAGGAATGATGAATGTGCTTAGAACATCTCGCCCGGTTTAGTTGATTATTAACGTGGAGAGAAGCGTTTCGTGACGACACTGAGGACGGATGTGTCGGGGACTGAAATATCGATATTTATACAGTCAAATTTGACTTAACTTTCACATACAAGCGGAGATGCACCAATGCCAGTGAATGACAGGTCCACCCTATCACCACAAAAATCAAGAAGAGTTTGAGCCACAAAAAGCATGTAAAATTAATGCATGAGGCTGTGCGGAAAGCTTGCCTCTGAATGTTTTCCAAAGTAGAGATCTTGAAGTGACCCATTGTTTAACTTAAGCTTATAATGTGCTGCTCTTACCAATCTACTTCAAAAGATGTGATATTTTCAACAATTTCGTTGTCCTCCTCATCAGAACTGTCGAAATCATTTCTTCGCACTGGTGAGCGCTGAAAATAATTACCACAACACTTTGATAAATGGTGCCTTTTTCCAGTCAGAATTGGGCAAGAAAAAGCAAGCGATAAAAAGCACATAGTATACTTGGAAAACCATCTTTCAGAACACTTGATCATTGCCAAAAATTTCAAACTGCGATCTTTTTCTTACAAAGCGTTTGATTGGTCAGATTTCTCGGCCCAGTTTCCCAGTTAATCGGAAAGGCTTACTTTCCTAATATGGAAAATAGACTCGGCGCGGCGATTCTGCGAAGCGCCAAGTTGTTTCACCGTATTTATTCGAATAAGCACCCAACCTCGAATTAGCGCCCACCTCGAATAAGCGCCCATCCTAAAGGCAGAAAAAGTTAATAAGCGCCCAGCCTCGAATAAGCGGCCACCCCTTCCCCACCCACTTGACTGAATAAATTCTAATAAGAGACTTCCCCGAGGACGGAGTTTTCTTCAGAGTATTTTACAGAAACCTTGCCTCGTCACTTCTTCGCGTTTTGTTATTAGCATTTATTGTTTTGTTGCAAAATAAACATACTTCACTTGCTGAAAATGGCGAAAATTTAATAAGCGCCCACTCTCAAGGTCCAAAACTTTAATAAGCGCCCAGGGCGGTTAATCGCGTAAATACGGTATATTTTTCACGTGTTTACATAAAAGAGAAAGCTTCTTTATCGCTTTCAAACGTTTTCCTCCTTTGCGTAGTACTCATTTCATGTTTCATTTGATGTCGTTTTGGTGTGATGGTCAAAGATGCTTATACTAGACTGACTAGACTTAACTGTCTTTGTCCTATCTTTCCTTCTGTGAGGTTACATGAATTCGTTTCCCAGTGTTTGAAATCACATTGAATCTGGTTTTGAAAACTTGCAAGGTATTCTGTACTTGTTTTATCGCGGACAGATCGTCCTTCAATCTTTATCAGTCAATGATTGACATTGACACGACATAAATACAGTGTCGTTAGATTATTTGATGAAATGGACTTTTGTTATTACTGCCAATAAGCCTGCCTGTTCTGGTGTTTCAGTCTACCGCAACAGCTATTTTTGTCCATAGTAAATAGGGCATTTTCGTGTACTGTATTGTGCAAGTGGCAGCGCAAATGGCTCAGAACTTTCACTGCGTCAACTTGCGGAGGATTTGTTAACTTTACTTTTACTTATGAGAGATTCTAAATACAGTGTCTGGCCAATAAAAGTTCCGAGTAATATTGTGTGGTCCGAGACAACATTCACAACCCACGCCCCACCTTACTGAGAATTGTTTTGTTTGCATGTCGAAAAGTTTTGTGTTTGCCACTCCCCTCCCCCCTGGAATTTCTGTTGACTTTCTGTGGGGGAGGTGTGGGTACATTTGTTTTTTGGAACTGCACTGCACATTCCACGGTGATGAATGTTTGATAGAGACTGGCTCATAAGAGAAGTGATTTTGATAGTCAACTGTAAATGTTTGACACATACTGTATTTTGGTTGTTATACTTTGTTGTTCACCAGCGTGTGGTTTCTCTCTGTTTTCAGAGTCACACCATCCTGCTCATCCAGCCAAATACAAAACCAGAATCCCGGACGTATTCTGACTACGAAACAAAAGATGAATGTATGGAAGGTAACACTGACTATAAGGTGGGCCTCACAGGGCTCTGAGATTAGTGCAAGTCATTGCATTAGAATTGACAACTTAGTTTCTCTTGTGAATTGGATGAATTTCATTCCAGTTCAGTCCAATTCAGGATTGCACAGTCACGGAAAGTCATTAGGAGAAAATTGTTTCAGGTTCAAGAAAAACCAAGAAATTTGCTTTAAGTTACATAAGAGAATTCTGAATTCTTCCTTTCAGAGAATTTCCTGTGACTTCAATGAATTTTTGTGTTGGCTTTTATTCCTCAAGCATTATCACAGTTGGTCATTGTAAGACAGCCCATGACATGTATAGAATCCAGGAATTTGTGTGAATTAACAGAGAAAAACTTTAAAAACGTATTACTCAGACAGCACATTATTTCATTTTTCAAAGGTAAAACTTATTTAAAACTGCTGGTGGACACTAATTTTTATTCACTAACGACTTGTCACATTTGTCTCTTGTCGTAGGTGTTTGCAACGTATTTGAGGAGTAGCTAAAGAAGCGCAACCCAAGCACACCTTACATCACATATGACATAAGCTAGTTATTTGACTACATTGACAACTTGGCAGACCTGTCTTGTTTAGTATACCATTCATAATCCAACCCACCCATAAAATTCAAGTAACTGTTGGGAATTTATAAGTCCACCGTATTTTTTTTTAATGACTTACTGACTAACTGACTGACTGACTGACTGACTGACTGACTGACGGACGGACGGACGGACGGACAGTAGGGTTGTGATACATCTGAATCCAATTATTTTTCATATTTTGTTTCTTTTCAGCCAATAATCTTTAGTGTAGTGTACCTTTGTTGAATTCCTGGCATCCAAAAATTGCCTCAGTTGGTGGGATAGGACCCTAGAAAAAACTGAACGTTTGCCATGATTATAAAGAAGAAAGAAAATTTTCTTTGGGTGTTTCTTTCGTAAAAACGTCATGAAATCACTCTCCTTGCCTTCAGTGCTCAGGCGCAATATATGGTAAGGTGTCACAACTCACATTAAACTCACCCTTGGATGTATGAACTGTATTCTACATGTTATTAATGCATTTCTAAGTTCTACGAGAATGGATTTTGATGACTCAGTATATGTATCTTTTGCTTGCTTTGTCCTGTTTCTTTTTCTTTAATTCTTCAACAGACAATGCCCTAAACAGCCATTTTATGAGCCACACAATAAAGAATGGATCAAGGAAAACATTTATGTCATGCTAAGAAGACAAGCCGGAAAGTAAATGTGCTGAAGATCATTGTACCAAAATTATACATCATTCGTTCTGTGACTTCCATCACACAAGCAAGACACTTGCACTGTAGAAAAGTTAACCTGGCCTTGGATGTCAAATAGTGGATTTGGATTTTCGATTTTCAGTAGTAGACTTGAAAACTGTGGAATGGCACTTCTCAGTAATAACCTTGTTTTTAGTTGATTTTCGGAAGCATTTTTGTTCTACAGTGTGCCAGCAGTAGTTAACCTTACATGGCTACCTTCACTGATTTCTCTTCTTTGTTTTTAAGAAAAGAATTGTACAGCTAATAGGAAAGACTCGTATTTCCAGCCTGTTATTCTTGTGGTGCATTAAAACACAGAAAACCAAGTTATCAGTCGGTTATTCTTGAACCAATAGTTTAATTACATGCCATTATTTCCAAATGAATTTGCACTCCTTTTTGTTTTGTAGGAGAATGAGTAGAATTAGTCACTGCATAAGACAGGTCACACAAGAGTAATTTCCTGGGATATTGGTTCAGATGAAGAGTTTCTCACTTCATTGGTATAGTTAACAATTATTCACTGAAGTGGAGGTGAATGGTATCCACCACTTTCATTGACACTGAGGTGAATAATTGTTTCAGTATATACCACACAAGTTGAATAGCAAACATTTATTCCAATAATTTCCTCTTCGGAAAGCAAAGCAGGAGGCCGTTTTGTTTCTCTTAGGCTGCTTGGAGGTGAATAGTACTTTGCTAATCACCACCGAGTTAACAAATCAGCGCGCGTGGAAAGCACTTTTCACTTGTGTGGTACAGTATATACCGTATTTATTCGATTAACCGCCCTGGGCGCTTATTAAATTTTTGGACCTTGAGAGTGGGCGCTTATTCGAGGTGGGCGCTTATTCGAGGCTGGGCGCTTATCAAATTTTCACCATTTTCAGCAAGTGAAGTATGTTTATTTTGCAACAAAACAATAAATGCTAATAACAAAACGCGAAGAAGTAACAAAGCAAGGTTTCTGTTAAATACTCTCAAGAAAACTCCGTCCTCGGGGAAGTCTCTTATTAGAATTTATTCACTCAAGTGGGTGGGGTGGGGGTGAGCGCTTATTTGAGTTTGATTGGGAGAAGGAGGGGGTGGGCGCTTATTCGAGGCTGGGCGCTTATTAACTTTTTCTGCCATTAGGATGGGCGCTTATTCGAGGTGGGCGCTAATTCGAGGTTGGGCGCTTATTCGAATAAATACGGTACTAATGATGTTTAGCAATTAACCTTGTTGTGGTGCCTCCTAAAACTTAAGAGGGAAAATTGCAGAACTAGCATTGCTGTTTGAAACTAGTTAACAATAATTATTCACCGAAGTGGAGGTGAATATTGGTGGATGATTACCGAGCCGCAAATCGGTGAGGTAAATATCTACCAACACCTCCACTTCGGTGAATAATATTTGTTTTAGCACGTCCACACAAGCTGAATAGCTTGCGTTTATTCAAATAATTTCCTAACAGGACGCTGTTTTGCTTCTCTTTAGCTGATCAGAGGTGAATGGTACTTTGCTAATCACCTCCGAGTTGACCGACCAGAACGTGCGGAAAGCATTATTCACCTGGGTGGTATATACTAAAACTCTCAGGTCCCCAGCTATTTGTCTTGGCTAGTGACTATGTTCTCTTCCTCTCGTATCTAAACAGAATAGAAGTTGTACTCTGTCGTAAATAGACTGTAGTGCTGTACTAAACCGCCTTGATTGACAAAAGATATTTGTGGGTACAGTAGTTATATATTTCTGTAACTGCTAGCTGTTTTTATAAAATGTTTTTGCTGTTGTAGTTTTTAAAGAGGGCACCTCTATTAAAAGGAAAAACGCATTACCAAGATGTTTTCACCACCAAAGGGTTTGGTGGGAGAGGAATCTTCCTGAATTATCGTCCCAAGTCATTCTTACACTCTTGTAAAGAGTCAGTAGTCAATAAATTAAAGGAAACTAACATCAGGGTAGTCTGCGCACAAAATGTCTTGATAATTAAAATTTATTCTGAGGTGAATTCAACATAACCCTAGAGTAGCGCAGAACAATAACAGATAAAAACAGAGATTCCTTTGTTGGCTGAGAGAGAAGTTTATTCGTGAAACTAGCAAACCTAAAGTAACACACAAATCGCTGAATAAACCTCTCGGACCCGGGAAGGTGGGCGGGAAAAGAATTCGAATATACAAAAGTAAAAATACTATACGCAAAGACAGTGATGTTACTTGCAATAATTACAAAGCCAACTGATACACACCATCTCGGTCAAAACAAATGAAATAATGGCAGTGTCATGGTATTCTTTCCAGTTTCGAAGACAAATTACACTCAGTGACCAGAGAGATCACAGTACCATCATGCGCGCGATGCTGCTCAGGGTTCCGAGCCTGCGAACATCAGGCGAGTATTTCGCCCTGTTACCGCTGCGCTAATGTGTCCCCGAACTTCTAGAACCACTTATGAGTTTTACTCCGATATTTGTTTAGCGGTATTTTCTTCCTGTGGACTCGTTTTCTCTTCACAAAATAATTTAACACGATTTACATCTTGGAAAATATAAAATGGGACGCTTTACAAGCTGTTCCAGACGCTTTTTTACGATTTATCATGGTTTTGTAGCAGTGCCGGACAGTAAAACATTGGCATAGATAAGTCTTTATTTCAGTGATTGCCGAAAACGCCCAAAATCATTTGAAATCGTTGCAATACGACCATAAACCATATGAAATACATTGTAAACCGTAAATAAAACGTACAAGTATCATTTAAACATATATGGTGCGAGTGGACGACATAGAGAATAGTTTAATACTTTAGTCTTTCACCATTGTTTCGTATTATCTCGGCAATACGACCATTCTGTTCCCTGCACCCTATCACAAAACTCTTCACATGATTCACGTGTAATACCTCCCTCAAGGGCATCTTCTCTAACTTCTGAGACACGATGTTAAAAGTTTTCTCTATAGGATTTAAGTCAGGACTGCGCGGCGGTATTTTTAAAAGTTCGGAATTACAACGACCCATCGCCTCACGGGCTGTTTTGCTATTTTGAGACGGATCCCCATCTTACCGCCAGAGTCGAGTCGATCTCTTACCAGATCGTTCGAACATGGCATCAAAATGCCGGTCGATGAAAGATGCAAAATATTGTACATCCATTTTTTCATATGTCGCGCAAATCACTACTGCTTTACCACGACTTGTTGCTACCATCATCTTGGCAACTTTTCCTCCCGTTCCAACTTTACTTCCCTTTGCCAAGCACCCCTGCGTGAGGCCTTCAGATTTTTTTTCTCCAGAATCTCCCTTTGGGAGCCAGTGCTTGATCCATGGGGTTTCGTCCAATTGAGACTCCCTCCAGGTAAAAGGCGATAATTTCTGTCCATAAATTCGGAGGGTAATTAGCTTGCATCTTTCTGGCAAACTCCACTCTCTTTTATTTGTCCGTTTGACTCATAAGTGCATTTTTTTCCAGTCTGCAAGAAGCAATAGCCATTTCTATTTAATAAACGCCGAACAGTTCAATAGCTGACATGACGAATTCCCGTCTGTTCCATAAGGCGCCGCGAAGAGAATGAACCCTCTCGCTCTCTCAATTTTGAAATGCTTCGAACAATCGAAGCCTCGTGTTCGGGAGTAAGCTTTCTCCTTCTGCCGCTCAAATATCTCCGGTTTTCAGGCGCTTTGTCTCTCGTGGTTACTATACGGTGTATACTTGCTGTGGAAACCCCACATCGTTCAGCGATTGCCTCTAATGAGAGATCTGTTGTCGCCTTTAGGGCCTTGATAGTAGCTCTCGTTTTCTCAGGTATTCTTGTCTTTTGTTTGAGCTTTCAAAACAACCCCTCGTCTAAACGAATGACCGGCATATCGCTCTTTGTTTAAACCCGCAGCGCGTAAAGTCATTTGTAATTTTTGCAGAAATTTGTGGTAGGTGAGCATCACTAGTTTTGTCCCTCGGCGGTACATAAAGGCAGGATCGTAGGGTCCTGCGTCTCGTTAGATCATAAGCATTGGCCAGCGGGGTAAGAGGACAGAGGGGGAATTCGTTTACCCTCGGCACCGGGATCAACAATGTTCGCTGCTTAAATTGAATAGTTTTGTTCCATCGGACAACCATAACCACACCCTAGCTAAAAGAGGTGTAGGTGACTTCTACGGAGATGTGAATGTTCATCGAATTTATCTCGTGAAAGCAGGAGGAGATTGGCTTTCCTGAAAAAGCTATAAAAGGCAACCAGGTAAGCCGCCCAAAAAGTCGCATCGAACGAGTCTGTGAGTGTCAACTGCTTACAGATTTCAATGAGGACAGTTGGCGTTATAGGAAGTTTTGGTCGAGCGGCGGCGTTGTCGCTTGATCTCCTAATGCCACGAATAAGCAATGCACCTATCAATGTTAAATCGCAGGGGGGTAAGGCCGGGCATAAGAGGGGTATTTGACGTAAGAAGTCTGCCCGTGGCAGGGGCTTTTGATCATTGCGGCCCGCGGGTCGGGACATTTGACTTTTAAAACCATTAGTGGGGAATTTGTGCTCTTTTGAAGAATGATAATATCCCTGGGGTTGGGCATTTGAACAGAAAAAATGAAGCGGGGTGAAATCCCCCGCCTATGCCCGGCCTCCAACCCCCCCTTCCCCCATGCAGTTTAACTTGATAGGTACATAATGAATACTGGAATTTAACTAACTCGTTTTCTAGGGCTTAGGATATCCATCTGCTGATGAATAAGCCGTACAATGTTAAGATAGTTCGAAATGCTGCCTGGCGACAGGATGCGCGACAGAAAGGCCACATATCTCAGCAGTGTCAGTGTTGGGCACGGAACGATGTTGTATCCAAAGTACAAACAGAATCGTAAATAAGTACGAAACTGCGACTTGTACGTTGTCCTCGTAGTATCGGCAAAGGCCTCGCCTCGATAGCGTGTACATTCTTCATCTAGGGCCCGTTCATGAGCGCGTTTTGGACCTGTGTTGGAAGCAGAGAAAGATAAGTTGATGACAGATTCATACAGGATTGTTCGTGATTGATCCAGAATGAAGCAGAGACAGGAAGCTGTCGGCACTCAGGTGATTGTGTAAGCGTGATAGCGTGGACACGCGTGCAAAACGTCTGCGCATGCGCAAGGTCTCTATTTTCAATAATTAAAATTTGCAAAATCTTCCCCATTTAAATTGAAAAACACTTAGGAATGTTTGATATGTTTAATGGTTTGCAGCCGGTTCTAGTATTAAGCACAACAAAAAATTACTTAAACTAACTTAACTAACTGGTAAAGTCGTCCAGTACAAGGTTTTTCCGTCCTTGTTTTTCCACTTAGCATGCATTGGTCGTTTTCGTTGTTCGCATTGACCGAGCTCAGCGACATCATGACCAAAACAGCAACAATGGCTACGGCGAAGTGCTGCCAGAGCGAGCGTGGACTTTCAAACATGATTTTCGCCTTTGGTGCAAGGAGGAAAGTATGTGGTGCAAAAGAGAGAAACTAAAGCAATTAATAAACTTTGTGTTCGTGAAATTCTAAGCTTATCTTTTGTGTGTGGAGCTTACTTTTTTGAATTTCGCGGCCGGAATCTAGTTTGTTTTGGTATCGCGTATAATTTCGATTGGGGGAGGCACATGCAAATTCGCGCCGGAAGCAGGGAAGGCACGCATGCGCACTGCGTTTTTCACGCGTGTAGATAGCGTGTCGGCAATAGTGTTATCTGTAGTTTAAATGTAGCGTGCGGCATAGGCTAAAGGGGAGGACTGGACGCTGGACTGGACTCTGGATTCTGGACTTTGGACTCTGGACTCAACTTTTTATATGTTCTGTATAGAAAAATGTGAAGGGACGCGAATGGGTGGGTGGGGTATTTCTATTGATTTCAACCACTTTCTTTCTTTTCTTACAGTAAGGGATGGACTATTTTATTTTTGAGGTGGAGGGGGGAGCGTTGGGCAATTTTGTCTGGTGAAGAGTTTTTTTTTTACTCCCTTTTGGCAAGAATATTTTTTAGCACCTTAAGGTTGTGCACGAATTTTTTTCCGTCCGTTTTCAGTCTTCATATTTATTAAAGTATCACGAAAAATGAGCATTTCATGAGGTATGCCTATACACGTATGGAAAAGAAAATGATACCGTGTACCTCAAGCACCGTTGTCTCCCCAGAAGCAGCAGCAGTGGCAGAATGGGCAATATCAGACACTATTTGTTTGTTTTCGTTTGTCTCAATTTGGACACAGGAACCGTGGCATAGTATTGGGGCGGCTAAGCGCGAAGGCGTGAGCTTCTTCTTCTTTTTTTTTTTTTTTTTGGACAAACTACTGGACAGGGCTATGTTGGAGGTTACATAAAAGTACTTGGCTTAAGAATTCAAAAAAAAAAAGAAAGAGAAAGCTTCGGTTCTAGTTGATAGATAAACGAAAAACGTCTCAATAAAAAAGCCTTTCCTTACATCCAAAGTGTGTTGATTGCTATTTGTGTGTTTATTTTGCCGATCTATCGCGATTTGGGCGATTTATGTGCTTCCTGTGTTTCTACTCTAAATCGCTAAAATCGCGATAGATGGGCAAAATAACTACACAGATAGCAAGCAACACACCTTGCATGAAAGATAAGGCTTTTTTATTCAGACGTTTTTCGTATACCTATCCTATAGGTTTTAATCCAACTTAACCTATGGATAGCGCTAACCATGCTTCGAGCAACTCGGCCTGGATGACTTTGAAGTAACACGTTTGTAAAGAAGTAACAAAAACGAGATGGAGTGTCGAGGCCTACTGTAAGAAAAGAAAGAAAGCGGTTGAAATCAATGGAAATACCCCACACCCCTAACCTAACCCCACTCACCCACCCCCGTTCCCTCACATTTTTCTATACAGAACATACAAAAAGTAGAGTCCAGAGTCCAAAGTCCAGAATCCAGAGTCCAGTCCAGGTTCTATTTTATCTCACACCTTGAAGAGCTATGTCAAGTATGAAAAACAGTTCATCAACACTCAAGAGTGATTTCACAGCTGGCTTCTTTCCATTAACATCCCTGGCTTGTCACTCATTGTCGACACGCACAGACTTATCCACATGTACGTGTTACACAAAAACAGAGGGTCACTGCATGAGTTTGGTGTTATTGAAAGCACTGAAACTGGATTTTCCCCGGAGAAATGCGTTCTTGCAGCTCGTTTTCAATTTTTTTTTTTCAGTTCTGAGCATAAGAATTGACAGTGTCCTAACCTAACACATGTAATATCCGTTCTTGAGTTAAGTAAAAGAAGCTGAGTTTTCGTATAAATGGCCCCATTTTCGTAGCTGGCCAAGCGTTGCTTTTAATTATATCCTGATAGGCCATTTCCAAGTGCGCGATCCATTCAACCAAAATTCAGACCGGTCCGACCGGGAAAAGAGGACCACCTCAAAAGGTGGACCAGTTTTTTCGAAACTTTTCCGGTTGGACCGAACCGATCCATTGAGTTTTGGACCGAAATTTCCTGAAATTTTGGTTGAATGGATCGCGCCCCAAATTACCTCAGGCCTGTTTTTGAAAGCGAGTCTAGGTGCTCATCCTTTCATATGCAAATAGATTTCCATTGACACAAAAATGAGTTTAATCAGTGCGTGTGAATGAAAATTGATTTGCACATGAAAGATGAGCTGCTTGACTCGCTTTTAAAAAAAGAGGCCTAAGGCAATTCAGAAATGGCCTATTCCCGATGTTCAGCATCACGCATATTCTAGAACGACTAGACAATTATTTGAATTGATAGCTATAGTAAATACTTTTTAAACAATACTTGTTCATTCGTTCTCACCAGCAAATGAAACTTGTCGAGGCAAAACTTGTCAAACTATCACTATCACACAAACTATCATACAACTATCTAAGTTTGGTCGAAGTGGATGTACCTCTCCCCAGCGTTCCTTGATTATTATATAGTACAGTGGTTAAGTAGCACGCCAGTGAAAATTCAAACACAATTTAACCACCGTTAATATTTCTTTGAACTTAACGATCATTTTTGCAAGGCTATGGGGTGATCTTCAAATATGCTGGGAAATAAGCGCCACATTTGCGTTGAAAAATCACTGTGATGACCCTGATTATAGTGCCGCTGCCAAAGACAGCCATTATTTTTCAGTTTATTTGAATACAGAAATTGAATTGAATTTTACTCCTAGCAATTGGAATTTCTTTTTTCCGGTCAGTAAAGGCTACTTGTGCTGAGTATGTTATGATGCAAACAAACAACTTAAAAGTGGTTATAAATTCAAAGGCGGAAAATGTTCAGTTTGCGTAAGCTCTAATAAACCCTAAAATTTCTACTACCAGGTTTCCATATATCTAGCTATATCTACCCTCTCAAAGGGTCAAAGGGAAATTTTAGGATATTTTTTTAGGACTATCAACTGAACACATTGCTAGATTCAAAACATTCCCGAAATGATGAAAGTGACGTAGCCTTCCATGTCAGAATGAATTGATATGGTTGACTGAGAGCTTACAACTTTTATAGGAAGTCCATCGGCAAAACTTGTTAACAGAAATAACAGTAAAAGCAGAAAGTAATTAGAGATTTTTTTAGTTCATTGATTTAAATCACACATGTTTTGAATTTTAGCATTCTACAACATTTTTTTTCTCTGTGTGAGAAAATTGTAATCTTGCCGGCGTGACGCATTTATTAAAGGGCAAACAAAGATGTCAACACACAATGACAGTCAAAATATTTACAAAAAAATGTCCGAAGAAAATCAGCCTCTGCCTCAAACCATCATAAAAGGCTACCTCCTCCGAACAGCTCATCGAAAACGACAGCTAAACAGAGAGCTTTTTCTTCCTTCTTTACACGATTGCACATTGGTAGATTCAAAGCAGCCCCGTACCAATTATCAAAGTGATCGTTAGCTAAAGTGTCGGTGAGCTCAGTTTCAAGAATTGGCATTGGTACATTTTTCCGCTTCATGATGAAACAATAAAACTTCCCTAGCAACTCAAAAAGGAAAAATTTATAAGCAAATGGCCACAGTCGTAACAATAAGTATTCAGAGTCATTTCTTTTTCATATGGGAGCAGCTCAGATTTGCTCAGCACTAAGCCACATTAGACACACTTGAGAGTGGAAAGAGAAAACCACCGTCGCCACTTTTGACATAATTTGAGCGAAGCTATATAAGAGCATCAGCTTTTCATGGAAATAATATATAGATTTAGCCAGGGCTAAAAGCGAAGCTCCCATTAATAAATTTATAATTTAAATCAAACGATAAACTTGTAATCCACAAATCAGTTAACTTTAAGGGAAAGCTAAGGCTAAGTGATTTTAGAGTGAAAAAAAAATCTTACATCGAATTGATAGCCGTATATATACACCCAAAAAATAGCAATTATCTTCGATCACATTTTAGAACCATAATGGCTCTTGATCACAGTAGATTAGGCCTGGAAAACGAATTTTTGGAAAACAAATCAGGCCGAATTTTTTGCGTTCGACAAGTTTACTTAACCCATTCGCCCCTGAACCGCCCGTAACCGCCCGTGCGGATCCAGGTCCTTTCTACCCTTTGTGACGTCATCAGTTTTAACGGTCAAGGACAACTTTCTTCGCTAACTTGTGCAGAGTGAAGAGATCTTTCAAACCATACCAGAATGAGCACAATTCAGTCAAGGACACCGGAGAAAGAAGCAAAAAACCACGTGACAAGGACCTGAAAATCTCCATGAAAATCTTGTTCCATTACCCACCTACCTTTCCTTTCACCTAATCCTAAGATCCTAAAAGCTTTCCTAAAAACTCTTCCCACCAAAATGAAGCCTACTAAATGCCCAGCAAGAGAAAAAAAAAATGAGGCAAGAAAAGCGAAAAAAGAAGGGAGGAGAGAAAGCGAAAAGTAAAAGTCAAGACTGCTGTGTCACTTTTAAATTTTGCTTTCTGCGCATGCCCGAACTTCGCAAGCTGATATTTTGCATCTGGATCAGAAGGCCGCCAAGTGTACAACCTGTAAACCGGTTTGTGGTAAGTTTTAGCTCTTTATAGCACGACAGTGACCAGAAAACCACTCGACTACACTCTTTTTTTTATAAGAATATATTTTATAAGAATATCGAGGCTGAAATTTGCGAAATTTTAAGAATATTTTAAGAATAAAGCCGAGGCTGAGATTTTGAAAACGATAGATATAATTTTGTGTGGGAAACATCTGTAAATGCAATACAATTTTATGTTTTTAACTTAACCGTATAAAATTATTCCTTTCTCTGAACGGCGAAACTAGCCAACAAAACGAAAAAACCTGCACTAGCTATGGCAAAATGTTCAACGCTAATGACAGTTCGATGAACGTTACGTGTAATACATATACATATACCCCAATAAATTCTAAAACGGAAATGTCATGAGCTATAATTTAAGAATAATACAAGAATATTTTCAGCCTAAAATCGGCAGAAAAATAAGAATTTTCAGCCTGGGCCGGAAAAACAACATTCTTATAAAAAAAAAGAGTGTAGCCTCAAAACGCGTTTTTGGGCAAAATCTCCAGGAGCGAATGGGTTAACAAAATCTTGCCAACAACTCTGGGAGCGTGTAAACCAACATTTCATACTTTTTATGCATCACATCTGAAACAGTAATATGAGGCGTTGTTTTTATCATATAGACCTCAGACAAAATGCAGTATTTCACAATTTTTCAAGACAAATTGCATTCATTCAGTATTCAGAACCGTACGAAGCAAGCGTGGGCTTTTAGCAAAACCGTTCAAAAAATTTCCAAAATCACCTATACGGCCAGCCGGTTCTCACTTTTGACAAGCGCCAAATTTTCAGTGAACATTAAAAGAGTTACGCTTCAACATAATAAAGAATTTATTGTGTTTATTTTTTTTATTAAATAGTTTTATAACGATGTGTAATCTTAAAAAGCGTTTGATACGAGCAGCATTTTGAGTACTCCTGCAAGCGTTGTTTATGAACGACTGAAAACAAACGGCAAAGCGATTAAAATTGTAGGAGACTACTAACAATCAATAAAAGAAATGTAATTCGGTGAGACATTTACAGAGACAACAATTTTCATTCACGAAGACAAGTATTAAAGCGTCTATAAAAATCCTGAGTCTTTAAGCTTAAGCTTAAAGCTTTTAGCCGGCTTCCTGGTGTTTACTGTTTTCAAAGATGAACTCGAGGCAAGAAAATCGCTCAAAGCTTTCTTTCTACAGCCAAAATTATAACTAAATACTCTTCGGAACGTTTTTTCGTTCTATATGCCGAGAGAAAATATCGACTAAAGGCTTTTTAAAGTTCTGTAAGCTTATATATACTAGATCAGATCATTGTCTCAGATCTTAATACAAACGTGAATAATTTAGCCTCATAAACTGCGCTCGACTTCATGAAATTAGATATAAAAAAACAAACATACACTGTGCAGTAAGGCCAGAATCGCTTGAGGGACTTTTCAACCGGCATCCAGCAAGGTAAAAACGAGAGCGATGCATCCGAAATCGGATTTCCTACTTTGGCAACCGGCGCATTTCCCGACCAAAAATTCAATAAACAAACCAGCCATGAATCAAAGAAGACTGTTGATAGCAGCTGTATTTCATTTTAAGCATCCAGTGGAAAAAGACAGTAAAAAACATCTCAAGTTGACAGCTGTCAAACTGAAAGTAAACAAGGTTCAAGATGCTGTATAAATCAGTTTCTGCAGTGACCTCACCTGTCAAATTTTGACCAATCAGAGCATAAAAATTGGAGGGTCGTAGAGCGTGATCAACGCGTGACTATAGTGAGAAAAGTGAAAAGCCTCTGACTTCCCTGCTTGTATTTTTAAATGACTGGCTGAATTTTCGAGTCCGAGATCAGTTTGAAATCAAAATGTTAATAGCGCGGGGCCATAGTGACATTGACACAACACTTTCTGTCATCATGTCATTATTTTGCTGCCGTTCTCTTTGCCTTTGTTTTTCTCTTTCGCGTTGCCTTTGTCTGTTCATTCTAGCTCTGTCTCGATCTGCTTGCCGGCGTTTTTCACTATCATTTTCTCTCCTTCTTCTCGCTCTGACTCTTTCTACTTGCTTTCTTTTTTTCAAAACCAGTTACGCGATATAATTGCGCGACGTTGCGCCATGCGATTTCCCGCCAAAAAATCTCTACTTTCCCCTACCCCAAGAGTCCATGCGGACTACTTTCCGCTACCCGGAAAGTCCGTACGGACGGACGTACGCTACGTCATAACCAAATTTTCTGGGAAGGATAGTTTACCAAATTTTCTTACCCATGGTGCTCCGCTATTAGCAAAGGAAAGGCCTCAGAAAGGTCGTGTTACCGTAGGATTATCAACTGACCAGATTCAGTGCCAAAATCATCAAAGTGGTCTTTAATTAATTGAAATCACGTCTTAAATTCTTGTGGTCTGTTTTAGAATTAACTAATATTGTTTCACTGACATGGTAGAAGGTTCCTAGCAACTCCATAGGCAAAGCTTGTTAACAAAAGCAACAGTAAAAGTAGAAAGTAATCAGAGATTTTATTCAAATTTATTGATTTCAATCAGGATGATGCACAGGGTCCAGAGGAGTTTCGTGTGAATAAATGAATTACTTATTTAAAGACTGGCCTTGAAATATGTCTATACCTGTCGCTTAGCAGGATTAATTAGCCCAGTGGGATCTTTATAAATCTACTGTAAACGATTTCTTCGCTTCTTATCTGACCCAGATCGACTTTTGAAAATCAATAACCGCAAGGCATATCCTCGCTGGCGCACGGCACCTCGCCCGAAGGGTGACCGTCTTTTATACAATAAGCCGATCTTGCGAGCCCTCAGTCTCTTGGTTTGCGGTCTATAGAATATGTAACGAAAATGTAACGCGATCAAAATAACCCATTTTTTCAGACGTTTTCGACGAGTTTTGATGTTCTAACGACAAACACATCTCCTCTGGACCCTGTGGCTGATGTCGTGAAAAAAAAACACTTTAATATGGACCCTGAGGGGGTCATAGAAAGTGTCCATATAAGGGCTTTCCTCTCCCAAGGGACAAAGCAAATTGTCCGTAATAATGAGGTGTCCGTACTAAGCGGGTGTCCGTAAAGCAGGAAGGTGCAAACAAAAAAAGACAGTCAAAAAGGTTAAAAAAAATGTCCCAAGAAAATCAGCTGTCATAAAAGGCTTAACCTCTCCATTCGTCTTCGAATAAACGCTATGAAGTTTAAAAGAGCGCGAAATTCACTTTTTTGAAGTGACGTTTTCAGTGTTGAAGTCGCCAGCTCCGTCGTCGTTGATATGAGCTTGAGCAACATAAACGACGGCGACTTCATCTAGAAAGGCAAAAGATTAGCAAAACAACAGCTCTGCTTGTGCATCGCGCTTTTTTGTACATTTCGTCACTGCATGGCTACGGTGTGATCGAAAATGCCTATTTTCACGTTTTGTGGGGATCATACACAGTGTAAAAACCTGCATGTGAAACTCTCGAGTGACGTAAAACAATTAATTCAAAGAAGCCACTGAGAAGTCAACACAAGAGGGCCATTGCATGGAAAATAATAGCTAGAAAACAAAGAAAAACTTTACAGCTTTTTACACCGAGCCTAAGCCTTTTGAAGAGGACGTGAACACAAGACACCGACTTTCTTTTTCTGTTATTGAAGTTTAATACAATGTTTTAGTATCCAATTCCAGAAAAAAATGCCAACATTTCACGAATTGAATGAGATGGAGCAAGTGCGATAAAAATTGAAGCAGCACGAATTCATTCAGTTAAGTGACGATTTCGTCGCTGTCGCCGACGTTGTTGCTTACTATAAGGATCCATCATTAAATGCATCTGTGAATCTCCAACAAGGTCGGTGCTCCTTGTAGTCCCACACCAAATGTCCCACGGGGAATATCAACACTATCACCTGATGATCAGACCTGCAAAGTGTGGTGGAAGGTCACCATCAATAATAAAATGACTGTCGGGATCCCTATCAAAAATTATGTGTCAAAGGATCAATGTAAAACTAAAAGCAAAAGACTCTTGTTGAAACCTTTCAACGGCCACTTTCTTCTGTCCCCAAGGTGGCCGTTGTGGGAAGGTTCATTTGTAATATCTTATTAGGAAATTATTTTTTCGGTGATATTTGAGCACTGACAAGATGATCATAGGGGAATACAATTTTCTTTATAATATCTTTTTTTTTGGCTCGAAAAATACACTGAGTATCGATCACTGGCTCAATACTTTGAGAATCTCTCGGAAGTATTTGACTAAACTTTATATTTTTAAATTTCGAGACCACTTTGTTGACCTGCACCTACAAAAGAATTCAAAATAAAGGTCATATTATTGTATGATAATAAATATCTGATATTTCCGTCTAAGGTAGCCTTCGTAGCTGGCGGTATTGTGTGGGTGCGAGATAAACGTTTTGGCGGCGGCCGCCAAATTTCAGTCGACTGCTACACAATACCGCCAGCTACGCAGGCTACGTCTAAGGAGGAGTTCATGTTTTCAAGTGCACTCTGCGTTTCAAGTGCTTTTACGCTATTTTTTTTATAACAACGACTAGACTTCTACAAACCGAAAATATCACGATCTTAATATCATGAGTAGAACTAAGTGCTGGAGCCGTTCACAGAACTTCAACAATGCATTTTTTATTTGTTAACAGGGGCGGGTCTGGTGGAGGGTGCAGGGGGTGCGCAAATTCTCGTATCATTTTCAATGTACGAACTTAAAGCCTTAGAAATAAACGTAAAGAAGATCATCGCAGTTAAAGACACATGGCTTATGCAGTTGCGTAAAGAAAGTCTAAATTTTTTTCAGGCCATTTTTCATCATGTTTCATGCTCAGAAAAATCATATAGTATTCGAAGAGTCAATTAAAGTCGTTTAAAGAAAGTTTAGCGCAATTTGTCTGTAGACAGACGTTTTTTGTCGGCTTTTATTGACTAGTTCTTATGCTCAATATTCATTATAATAATTATAATTAATGCAACGTATCGTGACTAATTCTGACTAAACGTTCCTTTCATTAAAGTTCTATTAAGTATTCAACCGTCGACATATCTTGATAATGTATATTTCATTTTCTAAAACCCGTTAAAAAATTTGTATGATAATGTATATTTAGCCTTTTCGGGAGAAAATTTATTAAAATTTCATTTTTGTCTGATTTAGTTGATTGGTTAGACGCGTCCTAACTTCCACGTCTGACCGAAAATTTAGGTAGACCCAAGTTACAGTTTTGTCCTTCCTCTTGGTCTTTCTGAAACAGCTTTACTTGTAAAGGCAACTGATTTTGGTTCCGAAACCGACCTTGCAGTCATGGCTACTCACAAAGCGTTACATTCTCTCTAAAAGGCAACTGCCACACTCGTGCAATGGTGCCAAATGCATTACAGACCAAGTATCATTTCGTTAGTACTTTAAAAACCTCTCGGAAGTTATGGATCAAATATATTCAGTATCTTTTTTCAGTTGAAGTATTGAACAATACCAATAGATATTATATTGATATGTTGAAAGAAATGTTCATGTTTTCACGTCCCAGCAACTGGCTTTGGTGCAGCTCTTACCCAATTCTTTCATTCTTTTCTTTTTTTTTTTTATTTTCCTCAATTCTAGAGTAATTGCCTCCGCAGGGATTTCGTCCAGAAGGCGAAATCCCGAGGAGGCACTCTAGTAACTCGCGCGTATATTACGGAAAGTACTTACAGTTGAAATATACAGTCATACAGTCAATATAGAAAAAATCTCAACAGGGGCCGCGAGGAATCGGTAGGTAATGATGACGTTTCTATTGTTTGCGCCCGTAAGTACGAAATAGTTAGGATGACGTAAAGACAGAAAATCCAAGGGACCACTTAGGTAGATTTTGTGACATTTATTGTGCAGTCATACTTCGATACTCTTTTGCGTTACGCAGTGGCACTATTTGAAAGTTATGGACCAAAAGACACTCGCTAAGCGCAGATGAGGTTATAAGGTGCGTTTAACTGTATATATATAAACACTTGGAGAGTTTGCCAGACAGGAGTTCACAACCCGGGGTTCACAAATCTTTGATTTATATTGGAAACCTTACCAGACACTCTTTCTCTCTCTTTGATCGGAATAAGACTCAGCCCCAAACAAGCAAGACGAGTGAACAACGGCTAGCTTCTCACTAGCAGAACGATGCGCGATTACAGAAATTCGCCGACAATCAAATTGACCACTCCAGAAAATACCATAACATACCATAATGCTCTTTGTTTGTCACCCCAAAATTTTGCATAAGCATTGTCTTCAGTTTCTCTTGGGAGTTAAGATGGCCCCAAGAGAAACTGAAAACAATGCTTATGCAAAATTTTGGGGTGATAAACAAAGAGCATTATGGTATGTTATGGTATTTCTGGAGTGGTCAATTCTGCGCTGACCTATTCCCTGCTCACAGATGTCCTTCCGCTATAAAGTTTAAATGAAGACTAGAATGCGCGAGTGTGAGTCCTTTTAATTTTTAAGGCTTCCTTTCCGGCAAATAAAAGGAACTGAATGTAAAAAGTGATAGAAAATAGCGAAAAATTCAACTTCTAATTAACTAAATTAAATCTTATTGTTTAGAATAAACTAGTCTCGAAACTGAGAATGTTTTGATCAAAGCTGTGTAAATCGACTGAAACTGTGCATGGAACCCTGCGTTTCCTGTATTTATCTCACCTATTGTTTGGAATATGTGTGAAAATCTTCCTTATGAATCGGTATATTTCAAAGAGCAGAGTGAGTACTCAACGTGCAAGAATGCTATTGACCGACTAATACAAAGCGGGGGCAGCTGTAGTGTCAACTATTATTAGTTGTAAGAGTTTTAGCTGCGTGTTCAGGATTTGTACTAGGGCAATATCAATTTTAAGCATACTGGCCTTCTTAATGACTGTTGATCCACGAAATAAATTAAGATGGAGTTATTATCGTTGTAAATGGGTGAAAAGTAGATTTTCCAGATGCAACTGAGATGCACGCGGCATAAGTAAAGAAATGCACGAATCATCAACCACAGTCTGTACCGCTACAGGTGTTACTGATAGTCCTGCACAAAGATATCGGCGTCATCTCCTGATGAAGACCAGCAAAACGCGGTCGATACCTTGTAGTCGATGACAAAATGACTGTCGACAAGACAAACATAAACAAGGCCTATCAAAGTCTTGGTATTCTTAAATTGCGAAATTTTAAACACTGAGTCAGGGGTCCTAATAATTGTTAGGTTAGTGCAAAATCGAACCTGCGAATAACAGTACCATCTTTGGACATTTTAATGCCGATTGAGTTTTCCTGTACTCTGTAGTAAAGACCAGTAGAACGACTAGTTTCCACTATTTGAATAAACAACGTTTTCGCAGAGAAAGCATTTAAACCGCAATCTTAGATAAAAGAACATCCCAAGAATTACTCGGTCACTACTTTAAGGATCTCTCGGAAGTTATAGATAAAAGATCTGCGGTATCTTTTTAAATTGTAAGACCACACCGTTGACTTTCACTACGTTTCACTAACAACAACAACAGAAAATAATAAATGAGGAGTTCATGTCAAAACTAGAGTCTGGTGCAATTGTTACAATTAACAACAGATCTAGATCGGGACAGACCAAAGGCTTTTTTGTTAATATCATGATGGAACTTTCAATGCTAAGAAGTGCACAGAACTGGAACATTGATATATTGCTTAATGGCACTGCAAATGAAGATCTCTCTCACTTCAAAAGTTGATAGCCACTTACAGGAATGTTTCCTTAGCACGTAAACAAGAGTTATTGAGACCAGCATCTAACAATAAATTAACTGAATGAAGTGCTTTTTTTCCAGTTTGAAACCATGATCTTATGTCTCGTCCTTGTTGTTCTTCATATAACAGATCCACGAAATCATTTATGCCTCCTATGCTCTTCTAAAATTTTATCATGACCATAATCAATATTTTAGATATTGAAGTAAGCCCCTGTGCAACTTATAACTAAGACGCGCTGATGTCTTTTGTTTTTGTTTTGCCCCACCACGCCCACTATACGGAAATAAAAAGCCGCGAATAGACGAAGACATCGCTCAGTATATCAGTGCCATTCAGGAACACATTTGAAGATAAGTCCGAGTGCCTTTGTGAGTTAAAGTATTGTCATTTGCTCACTCTTTCACTGTTATATTCTAACTACAAAATTGTGTTGAAAGTGATCTGCAATTAACCCATCGCAATGATAGAGATGTGATGGTGAGTTTTGAGCCTGCATGGTGAAAACATAACATTGAGATGTTGTTTCATTCTGTGACACAATTGTCTCCAGTCGAGCCTATGAATTAACTTATGGTTTCTAGTCCAGATGCTCTACCACTGAGCTGCAAGAGAATCGTGGGAGCTAATTAAGACCATTAAGGCCATGAAGTGACACGTGACACTCATGGCGAGCGGACGTGTATTTTTCAGCTCCGTCAATTTGTAATGTTTTTTTTCTCTTTGCATTTCTTCTATTGGATTTTTGTCTTAGCTTAAACATTTCTATTAGCATTTTGTCTTAGTTTAAACATTTACAGGGGAATTATTTTCATGGGGAAACCAAAGAAACATCACTCGTCTGATGCTGCAGCGGACGAATTGAACTTGGAAACCAGGGCGGATAACCTTTATCCGCCCTGTTGGAAACTCTTAAAGATGAAGGAGAATTGGTCCCCATTGCTACACTGAAGCAAATGCTTGATGTTCAGCAGTTCATGCTTAAAACGCTTTTTGATTCCTTTATCTCCACTGTCAATGCAAGAGTCGATAAG